>VYXF01010916.1:0-14453 GCA_013397295.1 Polioptila caerulea
GGCAAACCCCAAAATGGCATCAACACCTTGCTTTTGTTGGCTGAACCACTCCCTCTTTTGCACAATTTTCTTTTTTATTGTTGTGTTTATTGCTATTTTATTTTAGTAAAATTGTGGCTCTAACCTTTTTTAACCTCTTGTAGTTTCATTTTTGGTTATTTTCTTCCCTCTGCTGTCATGAAGGAGGGAAGGGGGAAAGGGCTAATTCAGTCTTAAACTTTTCCTCACTGTAAAACCCTTACATCCTCTCATCTTTGAAGAGCTGTCTGAGCTGTCTACTCAAACTAGATATACATAATATATTCACCTCCTCTCAAATTTCTTCTTTGACTACCAATTCTTCCCTTGTGTTATACAGATGAGTGAGTGGTTCCCAAGGAGTAGGTAGTGTCATCTGCTTCAGGGCAGCCCAGCATCCCCCAGGTTACTGCTAAAGAGACAGTAGAAGCAATTGTCTTTTTTTGTTGCCTAAAACAAAAAAAAATTAAAATAGAAGTTATATTTTTCAACAGAAATCTTATTTTTAAATTTTTTAAAATAATTTATTTACTATAAAAGAAATAATTTGATCTGGTTTGGGTTTTCCATGCAAGTATTATTTAATATGTCCCAACACAGCTTCACTAATTTGGATTAAGAACCTTCTTAGTATTTGGAGAGGACAGACTGAGGAACTGGATATCATTGAGGAACTGTAATAAAAAAAACACTGCTGTATATGGGGCTTGAGAAAACCAGAGGGTATTTTTTACAAGTCTTTGAAATAATGTTAGAGCAGATGTGTGAAGCAGCACAGCCAGAAACTGATAGGTTTATTGTTTTTTATTTCATTGACTGACTTCCCCTATTTAAAAAATTAAAATTTTCCTCACTATGTGATATTTATGTCCAGCCTACAGGCTTTATTTGTCGCAGTATCATTGAGTTTGATTTATTTGCATTAGATGGTCTTGTTTCTTTATTTCAAAGGGGTTTAGGCACAGTCTAACTCAGCACTGTTGTAAAATAACAGCTAGAAATCCTAATTACATTGAATATTCTTGATATAACAGTCAGACTTGGTTCATATTTGTGTGATAACACCATCACAGGAGCTATTGAAACTGGATAAATCCAGTAGTCATCCTGTACCAGGTGATAGAAAGTTGGATAACTTAATCTAAAAATATTTTCCATTTACAGGGTTTCAGTCTTTTTTTTTTTTTGTTCACTTGGTAAATTCCTTTTTCAGCTGATTTCTGAGTTATGTAAGTTGTTAAACATTGGTTGTATTTGCATTTTTCCCATCTATAGGTCATTTGGATCCAGCCTTCCTTGCAGGTGACAAAATATCTTTAAGTAATGCCCAGATCAATGAAGAAATTAATATCGCCTCTTCTGATAGTGAAGTAGAGATTGTTGGAGTTCAGGAACATGCCAGGTATGAAATCTTTTTTCTCGTTCTCATATTTATTTCATTTTATCAGAATATCTGTATTGCCAAAATTAATAAATTTTTAAAAAATGCTAACTTTCACTGCTGTGGTTATCCATCCATGACTGATGCCCAGAAGGTAGAAAATGTTGCACTCATTTTTTCTATTCCACTGGTCATGGTGATATCAGAATATATTTTTCTTTAGAACATTACCAACTTGATAAGTATTCTTATTAAGCTTGTGATTTGATATCAAACATTAACAGGCTAAAGATATGTAGTATTAAAGTACCAAATATTGAGATACCAAATGTATAGACATCAGGAATTCAGATTTTAAAGGCATAGTGTAAATATGCAAATAATGAAACTAAAATACTTATATAGGTTCCTGTTTCCTTTCAAAATATTGGCTTTAAGCATTTTATCAGCTTCCACTTTAATTAACCAGTTGTTGTAAAAATGCTATTAACTTTTCAATATCTTATATCTTAAGATAACCCCTTTAGATTGAAAAGCATATCTTTGTGAATCTTGGTTTTATTTCAAGATACAAGAGTTCAAATCCCCAAAGTAGAGGAGGGTAAGGAAACCAGAGGTTTCTCTCAAGCTCAGATAGAAAGTTGTCCATCTGTGCTTCAGGTGTTATTCTTACTAGGCATTTTTTTGATGTTACTCTTCATCTTTAGTCTATGATATTTCCTTGGCTTAAGATATTAAGAAGCAGTTGAACAAGACTGACGTTTGCATATAGTATGGAGTATTAATTTGGTGGAATAAAAGCAAGTTAAAACAGTATACAGACAAGCTTCCTCTAAAACTAGTCTGCTACCTGGTGGATATGGTGGATGCTTGGAGTCAGAAAAGGCGTGTGAAGGACAAAGCAGAGCTCTTCCTTGTCCCTTCACCACATCTTTCTTGGTGAAAGGAAGAAGGAGGGTGTATAGGACCCAGTTTCTCAGGCAGGAAACTGTACAGATAGTGTGGGCACAGTCCAGTGCTGTTGAGTATGAAAAAAGGAAATTTTAAGGTCCTGAAGGAAGAAATTTAATCTTTGCTTTTAGAATAATGAAATTCCTTGCACGGCTAACTCTTTTGGAAGATACTAATTCCTTAGGAAGTAGCTCTCCTGACTGTTTATCCAGCAGACCCAGGGCTTGGAGGATCTTTGTGCCAATAATAAACAGTGTGGACTTGTCCTCCAATTAAAATAAATTTAAAAATAAAATGTGAATGTCAGGGATATTTGAGCAATGCATAAAATTTAGGTTCCTGAAATACAGTACATGCACATTCACAAAGAAATGGGAAAAGCTTACCCCAGCAGCCAAAACACCTCCTACTTATGTGTGCAGCCACCATCAGTGCTTATAAGAGGCAAACTAATTTTTGTAGCACTAAGTATCAAGTTTTCCTAGTGTTTAAGACTTACAGGTGGAAATTATCATCTTAAAGACTCCAGTAAATTCTTATCATCATCATATAACAAAATTGGTATTTCATTGTGTTGCATTTTTTACTAATTATTATCAGCTTATACTTCAATCATAACATATGTACTATGAATGTAATAGGTAAAAATGCTGTGCAAATAAGTAGATATGTACCTCACTTCAGCAAGGCACTTGAGTGTGTGTTTATCTTTAAATACATTATTTAGTCTCATTGCCTGTAATCACTCAAAGAGTCATTGTTTTACTGAAGTCAGGCTGTACTGTTATCAGTGAGCATTTCTCAGCATTATTGTAATTTTTAGTCAAGAAGACCAAAAGAAATATCAAACGTAATGGCTGGAATAATGTAATTGACAAGCTTTCTTTTTTAATTATTGTAATGAAAGCATCATATCATTATCTCCTTATTTTAACATGGATTTGATTTCATATAGAAAGATAGCTTTTCTTTGTCTCATCCAGCCTCACTTAAAATTTTTCTCTTTTTAAGTCCAGCGGGTAAAAGTGCTAACAGGAAACTATGCTTCTCAATAATGCATGGTATTACACATGATGGGGCAAACTTCTTCAAGATCCTTGGGATCCATGCACATTTTTTGTAAGGAATATCACTTTATACCCACTGGCAGAATTCAGTTCTTAAAAAATAATTTAATCACCACTACCACCACCACCAAGTTTAAATTTAGTCTCAGCTTTGTTTACTGGGTATTTAAGATGTCATGGACTCTACAAATGGAAAATCCATGAGGACATTTTAGAGAGGGGCATGTTATTAAGATGCCTAAGTGATAAAACACTGCAGCTAAGAATCTTGCTCCTGAATTCAATAGTAGCTTTAATCTTTTGTGGTTTTTTCCTTGCTACAGGTATGTGCATCCCAGGGGAGGTGTGATTCAGAGTGTGTCTTCTTGGAAGCATGGCTCAGGTTCTCAATACGTTAACACTCAGCAAACACAGTCATGGACAGCAGTGACTCCCCAGCAGAACTTGTCTTCACCCCCAGAAGTAGTAGACCTCACTTTGGATGAGGATACAAGACGCAAATATCTACTGTAATGCAGTGTCCCTTTGTTTCTGTCCCCACCCCTTCTCCCCTCTATGGCACAGAAGTTCATTGTTAAAGCTTCAGCTTCAGAAGCTCCCTTGGCATTACAAAATTCAAACTCATGATCTTTTTCATTTCCATAAGAATGTAGTATGATTTCAATATAATTTAAAATGGTTTTGCCTTCTCAAAGAAGGATTCCTCCCAGAATTAAAACTTAATAGCACCAAATTTCAAACACATCTCCAGTTACTAACATTTGTGTGTTAATCTGAAGAAATAACTGTATGCAGACTTATGTACACCCACCCTTTCCCACCTCCAACTTCAAAACATTTTTAATTTATCAGTATATTGAGTTTGTTAGTAGAAGTTAGTGTTTTGCTGTGTGAGCATCAGTGATATTAAGAAATGCTGTCCTCACTGATTTCAGTGGAACTGGGGGTATTCAATACATCTGAAAACTGGGCCAAGTGTATTTTTACCCAAGCTGATTTGGTTATTTTACNTTCCAAAACCCCAGTCTGGCAAAGCACTTTAGCAGTTGTGTAGCATTCAGCAGGGACAGTTTGCTGAAACCTGATGGACCATTCAAGTGCTTAGAACTCTGTCCTAAAAGGTGTTGCAGGATCAGAACTTAAGGTTGTGATTTTTTAAATTATTATTATTTCNTATTCAATACATCTGAAAACTGGGCCAAGTGTATTTTTACCCAAGCTGATTTGGTTATTTTACCAGCAGGAGGGACTGTCTTTAATGCAAATGGTCTATAACATATGCACTGAACAGCTTTTATTTTAAGCATTTTTATTTTCAATATAATTTATAGTTTACATTCTTCAGTTCTAAGTATTCTATCCATGACTACTGTATTTCACTGATAGTTTCCCATGGCTTGTTATGGTTTAAAATAGTAATAGTAGTGACTTAGTAGCAGATGATTATGGCAAAAGCACAGGAAAAAGAAAAGTAATAAAAAGGCCCAGCATCCCTCTCTTTTTTAAACAGAGATGATTTTTTTTGCCTAAATCTGTCTTGCCTGGAGTAGAAGGAGAGAAACAAAACATTTTTCTCACAGTCCTCATTTCTGCTGTTGCTTATTTGCTTCATTCACCATCTCAAAAAACCCCCAACCCCAAACAAATTCCAAAACCCCAGTCTGGCAAAGCACTTTAGCAGTTGTGTAGCATTCAGCAGGGACAGTTTGCTGAAACCTGATGGACCATTCAAGTGCTTAGAACTCTGTCCTAAAAGGTGTTGCAGGATCAGAACTTAAGGTTGTGATTTTTTAAATTATTATTATTTCTTAAAATAGATCTGTACTATTTTCCTGGCTTTAGATCATGTCTCTTATACTAGTTTTGGAATTGTTTTTTCAGGTATGATTCAGGAAACACTTTCTACCAGAATATTTACTGAAATCAGCGGAACTACTTACTTAAGTAGGCTGTAGTTTCTGTAGTGTATATGGAAATTCCTGCCACTCACCTGTAATTTTGAGCCTTTCTCAAGGCAAAAACCAAAGATTAGACTTTACAAGATTATATAAACTTTGAATGTCTATTGTACAATTAAAACATTCCTTTGTATTCCAGATGTTTCTAGTGGGAATTTTGTACAACTCTATCATCAGATTTTCTGCCATTTGAGGCTGAACAAGCGGTAATGAGGACATGGGAAGTTCTGTTTTCTTTTTGTGTTGTCTGTTTTCTAAATTGTATTTGGCTTCCAATAATTTTATCTGCAGGCAAAAAAAAAAAAAAGCAGAACAGTTCAGACTCCACTTTAGAGAACAATTAGGTAAGGGATTGTTATTCCAATTTCAAGCTTTCCAAAACATTGAATATAAGTATATTGCATGGCCAGAAAAATGTATGTGGTGCTTCTAGTGACCAATTTCTTTCTCTGGGGGAGGGAAAGAGGGAGAGAGGGAGGGGAGTGTGGATGGAGCCTATTCACACTGCAGTAGGAAAAAGCCCCATGCTATTTGAGCTATTAATCAATAGTGGCTGTTGATATTTTCTCCTTGTATTTTAATCATGCAACTCAGCCATTGTTTTAGTGGGCTAGCACACATTTTGTAACAGTAACTTTGAAACAGTGACATACTGTGGCTACTTTTTCCTGTTTCAGAGTCTTTTGAACATCAGTTGTGAAGAAAGTTGCAGAGACCCATTTGTAGTCCTTCTATGAAAAATGCAAACTAACTCTCTTGTTTTTCAGTTGGCATATGATGTGACTTCCATGTATATATAAAAACAACTGCGTCCTAACCAAACTTACTCCAGTTGTGCACTGTGTATGTTTAAACAATTAATGTATTGTAGTCTGATGCAAGTTTTCTTTTATTTAAAACACTACATATTTTTTCTTAACAAATTTGAAAGGATGATGAGTAATCTGAAAACTGCAATCACTGAATAGCTAGGAAGTGGTTTGGGTTTCATTTTTTTATTATTTTTTAATAAGAGCAAAAGGTGCCTGTGTGATTTTGCTCTTCTCAGCAGGAAAGAGAAATGATAGCCATTGTATGGCTAAGAACCAATGCACTTGGGTCTGATCCAGAACCCATTGGAGTTGATGCAGGGCTTTCTATGAACTTTAGTATGCATTGGCTCAAGCCCTTCAGGGTTTAGCAGTTCCTGAATTGCTGGAGTGTAAACTTGGAGTCTTCTATAGTGAAAAATCATTGCTTAGAAAATAAATGTTTAAAATGTGCGACTCTAGTTAAAAATTCTAGATTGTTCTCAATAGTCATTATTTAGTTCTTATTTTCCATCTAGTATTTAATGGTCTTTGAAGAAAAAATAATAATGAAACAGAGTGGTTTATATATATATATATATAAAAAATATATATATTTTTGGTGCAAGATAAGACCTTCTGTTTTTTGAAACAAGTCTGTAGCATAAAGGTTAAACTATTTTAAGACTAAATAAAATGGTGTATTATTTAAATAATATAAATTTGTTTGGGATTTCTTTCTACTTTCATCAACCTGCTTTGTCACATCTCCAAACTAAAGCCCTAAGGTCTGGGTTACAGCTGTCCAAATTCAGCACTGTTCCCCACTGTAATGCGCTTAATTTTGTGCATTCAGAATGTAAAAGTGATTTCCTGACTGCAAAAGCTTGCTTTCATCTGTCAAACCAGGGCAGGACCATCACTTCTCCCTGTAACACTGGTGGGGGATACCAGGGGATGTGCAGGTACCAGTAACAAGCAGCTGCTGCCCATCATAGAACCATACAATGGTTTGGATTGAAAGGGGCCTTAAAGACAATTGGCAGGGACACCTTCCTCTAGACCAGGTGGCTTCAAGCCCCATCCAGCCTGGCCTTGAACACTGCCAGGGATGAGGCACAGCCACAGCTTCTCTGGGAAACCGATGCCAGTGCCTCACCACCCTCATAGTAAAGAATTCTTGTCTAATATCTAATCTAACCCTACTCTCTGTCAGTCTGAAGCCATTCCCCCTTGTCCTATCCTTCCATGCCCTTGTCCTAAGTCCCTTCCCAGCTCTCTTATAGCCCCTTGAGGTACTGGAAAGTACTCTATGGTCTTCCCAGAGCCACCTTCTCCAGGCTGAACAACCACAACTCTCTCAGCCTGTCTCCATAACAGAGGTGCTTCAGCCCTCTGAGAATCCTTGTGGCCTCCTCTGGACTTGCACCAACAGGTCCATATCCTCCTTATGTTGGCAGCCCATTGTGCTCTGCAGGATCCCTTCTAGGCATGTGGTTTCTGCACAGCCTCCATCTCCCCCCACATGGCAGTCCTTCAGGTGTCTGAGCAACCTTCACATCAGTATTTCTCTGACTGTATCCCCTTGTCCTATTCTCCCAGCTTTCAATGAGCTCCCAACTGGTCAATGAGACCAATGTCACACTCAGATTTTCTCACACAACCAGATAGTGCTGACAAGCTCAGACCTACTGCCATTTGAAATGGACATGTAGACTAGCTATGAAGCTCTGGGCAGGTCCTTGCAGACCACAAGAGGTGGTGCCAGGCTGAACAACATTTGGTAACCACTAAATTATACCAGGGAATTTACAGCCACAAGTAAAGAGAAGGATGGTAAGTATAACTGCTGTGCTAAACTTAGGGTCCCACTGCCTGCCAGTCTTCTCATAGGCAATATGGAAATAGCAATAATAACTCATTACATTTTCAGCTAAATAGGGAGTTTGCTTCAGTTCCGATGTTTTTATCCTGTGAGAAGGCTCTCAATGGTGAGAGGAGAAACATTTATCTATGTATTTTAAATATCAAGATGGGTAATGAGAGTGAATTGAGTTGGTTTTCAGCCCCACTGGGTTCTTGGCTTTTGTGAAGCTTGAAAATACAAATTTGGGGTCCGGTGGTGATTGTGGAGGTGGACACCAGACTCAGATTTTATTTCATGTATATCACCAGCTGAGGGAAAATATTGCTGTGTAGTATGGTGCAGATGTGGGAAGAGGAGAGCTGACACATCTGAATTTTTTTCTCAATCACCAAGACATACTCAGTGTCTTTAAACTTAAGGATACATTGAATGGAAAGCTTAAAATTTCTCGTGCGGTACTTGGCACCTTGTGGCTCGGGCCACTTTGCTTTTATGTAGGAACCACATGGCTTTAGGAGAATTGTCATTTCACGGGCAAAATAAGAACTGATAAAAACTACCCAAAGAGGTAAGATTTTGTATTGTTTTCCCCAGTGAATTTGTTGCAATGCAGATTAATTTTGTGGCTGAAAATTTAGTTTGTCTGCCTTGAAATGGGGACTGAAAGCATTTTATTAAGTGGATTAGTACCCCAGTTCCCTGGAGAATCTATAAATGGTATCCTTTGCTGAGTGCATCACCTCCATTTGCTAAAATACTACTTGGTTTTGCCTCTCCTTTTTAGGGTCTTAATCTCTGAATGTCTGCTGCTGTGGCTTTCTCTTCAGAGCATCCCAGGGATGCAGTTTCCCTTCTGTCTGTAATGGAAAAGAGCAGCATGCCTGCAAAATGCAAACTTGTGACGGACAAACCCTGCATTACTTTTGTCTTTGGTGCAAAGAAGGTGAATGTCTTCCTTTTACTGAAACTGAACAGCAGATGAGGATCCAGCCCTCCTTGGTCTGTATTTTGATACCAAGAACTTTATGAAAAGTAAATGAGTCCTTACGACTGCTGATTCATAAATGCCCCTTGGAAGATTTTTCTTGGAGCTGGTTAGTCTTCTGGATTTGTAATTCAGTTTAAAATTAAAATTGAGTGACAGCTACTGGGAAGGAAACATTTTTCAGACAGTAAATTGCAGGGCAAAGCTGGAGTGGACAGGGTTAAACTGTCTGCAAGTTTAATTTCAAATAATTTTCTAAATTTACTAGCTGCATTGGCAATTTTGGGTGAATCCAGAGCAACTACATCAGAGCTGGGAAAGGAAACAAGTAAGAGTCTCCTGTCAAATTCATTTTTCGGTGCTGTAGACCATGCAAAATGAATGTAGAACTCATGGATCCTGATTGGTGCCTTTTAGAGGGGGGTTTCTACGTGAGCCTCTGACAAAATGCCATCTTGTATATCTGAGGATCACATTTGCTTTATCCATGACTTAAATAGCATTGACAGCTTCTGGCTGGCCCATGATCAAGGACACCCAAATCTCCCATTCCAGTTCTGCCAGGTCTTTGTGTGTCTACCTCAGACTTGACATCGCTGAACTCCAGTGTCATGCCCATACTCCAGTTCATCCAATCTCATCTACATTTTTCAGTACCGACAGTACTGCTACACTGCTCAGTGTGATCAGGAGTTTTTAGTCGAAATCTCCAACTCTATATGCCTAAATCACAGATCACAGAATATTCTGAGTCGAAAGGGACCCACAAGGATCATCAAGTCATTCATAAAAATAGTGACTTGCCATTGCTTCCTTGGAAATGCATCTTTTTTAATGCTACCACTGGCAAATTTAACTATTTGCATCCTAAAATACTCTTTATTCTCCCTCATCATTACAACTATAGCCCTCTGGATGCCCCACTGTTTGGCCACATGGACCTCCAAGAGAGACTGCCATTTTGAAGCAGGGTACATTCAAATCCTCCCTCTGAGATTGTAGATACATAGGAAATATTTATCCATGGTGTTATGAGCTGGCAGCGATCCTGTAAATCCCAAGAGGAGTTTTCATGTTCGAGATGGTTGGGTTGGAGTGATGCTTTTAAGATCCTAATGGGAAATGTGTCACTTGTGTTATGTATTTTTGCTCAAAGCTCATCTTACCTGGCACAGGATATGACAGATTCATGGCAGGGCAATTTTTTTTGCTTTTCCACATGATTACACTTCCCATTTAAGTCCGTTTATTTACACTATCCCTGAACTGCATGTGACAAAACCACTGAATAAAAATACCCCTTGCAGAAACTCTGCCAGGTTGAAATCACTGGCTGAGTGCCACAGATCTATATTCTGACATTTCACTAACATCTCCCTTCTGCTAAAATTTTACAACTCTAATGGGATCTGTCATCTGTACAAAGAGCCAAGGTGAAGATCTCCATGATGCACTGGAAACTACCTCCTTGGCTGGACTTTCCTTCTTATATTGGTCAGCAGTATGTCTCCGGGAGGAGGATACTCCCTCCTCACCTTTGTATTGCTCAGAGCAGCAAGGGGGAAGGACACCTTAAGAAAATTGTTTTGCATTTAAATAAAGTGATGATGTGGGTTAATGAATATATTTGGACAAAGCAGTGGTTCTTCTGAGCATTCAAGGTTGGATCTTGATGGTGAAGGACTACACTTGCTCAACTTCCTATCTTGGTTGCATGGGAGTGGGAAATAATGAAGGCATCCTCACAACATGGGGTACCAACAAGGATGAGACCCACCAGAGTAGAATGTCATCAAAGGCAGCTGGTGAGTGACTCCTTAATGGCTCCTCCATCTTTGCCTCTTGCTTCTGGAGAAAATTCCCAATCCCTGCACAGAAAGGTCATCTCCAGCATGATGGAAAGATGTGACCAAAACTTCAGCTTCTAAATACATCCCTGGTGGACATGGTATCTGAATTTCTCAGTGAACGTGGGAGACAGGCCCTACCTGTGTATGAGATTAATCCCAAGGAGGAAAAAATGCAAGCTGGGGTATTTTGTCAAATAATTTTTGTTTCTCACAGTTGTCATGGTTTAGGAATGGTATTCCCCAATTTAGTGTTCCCACTGAAACCGCTCCAAAACATGTGCTGCTCGGTCACTCCCTCTTCCTATTCCCTCTCCCTGGCTGTTGGCTGGAGAGGAGAATTGGAGGCTGTAATAGTTTGAAAGCAAACCAGTAGAAGATTCCAAGTCAGAAATACAATTTAATAGAAAAATTAAAATAAAAGTAATAGTACAGAAACACTGGCTTAAACTGACAGAGTCAGAATACAACCTGACACCCTGTTGGTTGGGGTGCAGGTAGCAGTCCGATTAAATGGTAGCTACAATCCTGTTGTAGTAATGAATGTGGTTTTGTCAAAGCAGTGATCCTGTAGAAAGATCTGGTCTTTCTCTGGAGGTCCAGTAGTGGGTATCGAGCTCTTTTCCTCTTGGAATCCACTGGGTAGTGCCCCAATTGTGTTCCAAACCTCAGATTATATACAGGTTGGAATGCTTTGTTCCTCCCCCTGGGCAGGGCATCTCACAATGGGATGATGTAATTTTATGAGTCATGCTGTGAGACCTTGATTGCCCATTAGTGGAGATAGCCCCTGAAGGGAGTTTTCAGGGCTAAGTCATGGAGAAGATAAAGAACACTGCCCCACATATCTTAACAGCTTACATAGATGGTAATAGAATACATATGACTGGTTACAACTTACATTGTACCCTAAGACAGAGGCATAAAAGGTAAAGATCACGGGTTGAGATAAAAAATATTTTCTGGAAACAGCAATGAAATAAGAAAGTGACCAGTAACAGCAACAATATTAATAACAGAAGTCTACAAGAAGAGAAACATTATTGCTCAGCCCCACTAAGGAAACCCCTGACAACCACTCACTTTAGCATGCTACCCCAATCTGGAAGTGTGCCATTCTCCCCTTCCCAGAAAATGACGTGAGGTGGGTTACAATAACCTATGGGTCCTAGCCTTGCTCGCTCCTGGCTACTGCAAAAAATAACCCTGTCCTGGACAGCATCAGGATATTATCCACCCCTTATCCTATACCATCTACTTCATGCCCAAATCCTACACCTTCCAACTATATATATATGTGTGTACATATATATATATATATATACACAAGCACAGGTATCATTTCCATAGTCAGTGACCATCCCTCCAAGATGTCTGTTGAGTTTATTTAGTTCATGCCTGTGGATTCTATAGTGAGATGTTACATAGTGATTCGTGTCATTATGGAAACAAACCATGGGATCAGTATAAACAAGAATACTGAGCTTAAAATAAAGCATGGACATGAGACAAAGGAAAATATAATAATTTCATTATTTTGTTTTAAATCACTTACTGTGAATTACTAACTTTTGCTAGTATGTATTCCTGTGACTATGTAACTGTTTTAGCAAATAATTATGAATTGTACCCACCTTTTATGTATAAAGAAAACTGTAAGCTTGTATGAACATATAAAGGCATGTGGCTGTCGCTTCCTACTTGCTAGGAGTATAGCCTGGCAACATGTTCGAGCTTGTCTGGACCTGCTGAAGACTTGTAGCTACTGTTGCCTGCTTATGAGACTGCAAGCTGGCCAACATGCTCAGGCTTGTTCAGACTTGTACCCCAGCACAGTGGGCATAACACAGCACAATGAGAAACTGCCTATAAAAGGGGCAGTGACCGAGGGGAGGACAGACATGTTGGTAGAGCAGAGACTACCTGCGTCTCCAGCACGCTGCTTGCTCAGATCTTAACGACTTAATAAATTGCCTTATTGATTGATCAACTAAATTGTGTTGAGCAATTTATAACACTATCAATCCTAGATGTCTTCCAGATCAGGAAGGCTAGTGTGCTGTCAGCTTTCAATGAGCTTTTTAACAGTTGATTGTACCATTCAATTTTCCCAGAGGCTGGTGCATAATAGGGAATATGATATACCCACTCAATACCGTGCTCTCTGGCCCAGGTGTCTAGGAGGATATTTCTAAAATGAGTCCCTGTTGGAGTGCAAGAAATAAAAGCTGTGGCCCCCTCGGCCATGGCCGCAATTCTTGCAGGGGCCCTGCCCCCCTCACTAGTGCGTGCGGCTGGCAGCTATGGGTTCCGCAGTGGCCCTGCTCACGCCAACCGCGGACGCACAAGGGGACTCCTGGCCGGACGCAAGGGCACAGTGGGCGGGAGCGGCCGTGCGGCAGGAGTTGTTGGCTCCCGAGGTGACGGCCGTGTGGTGGGAAGAATCAGCCAGGCGGCAGGAGGTGGGCGGCCAGGAGCGGACATCTTTCCAGCTCTTTTTGTGCCTCTTCCCCGGCTGCCCTCAACCAAGTTGGCCCTCCACCCCCCATCGGAGACTGTGACCTTGGGGCGCGGCCAAAGAGGCTTTTGCAGGTTCCCCCAGAGACCCCCCCCCAGAAGAGGGGGAAGGCGACAGGACAAAGTGACTGAATTTGAGATAGAAAGCCCCTGTCAAAAAAATTCAAAGAGAGCACAAACTTAGCCGTTTCACCAGTGACCCCAAATCGTTACTCCCAGGAGAAGCTGCCACTGTGACTTGGTAGGGTGAATGTTGTGCTGGGCTGTCCGAGCAGTGCGGGGGTGAAGAACTACAGGTGTGCAACAGACAAAGAATCTTTCAACTAATTTGAGGTGGAAAGATTGATATGTTTATTCAGCACTGGAGCACAGAGGACTAGCGTCCTAAAGACATATGCTGAATTCACAAAGCTTTGATTCTCTATTTATTCCCAAAAATTATGCATATTCATAAAGTTACCTAGTATGTTTATACATATTCATCACCTGTCCCCATGTTGTATTTAAATTAGTCAGATGTCCGTTGCAATTGTGCAGTCCTCTTTTGAATTGAGGCGACGGTCCTTTTGATTAGAGTCAATGGTTGTGTGGGAGGAAGTAAAGACGTCTTCCTCACCACTTTGTCCTGTTGCCAGGTCTTTGTGACCCCTTGGTTATGGTCCAGGCTCTTTCCTTGGCTCCGAGTACTGAAAGTCTTTGTTTTCTGATTTCTTACAATGCTAAGTGTCAGATACATGATAGATTGTCCTGCTCTATACCTATATATTCATGATTAAACCCTTAGTTTCTTCTTTGATCTTCTTATTATTATGCTAGGCCCTGCTATATGATGTGTTGCTTACATCTTGCTGGCTACATTTCTAATTCCTAGATCTTTAAACCCTTTGACTCAGGGGGAGAGGGAGGTTAAGGTGAATCCATTCATTGTTACATAGCTCAATGCCTGTTTTTCTTTGTAAAATATTTAGTTAAATAAAAGAATTAAATCGCAGAAAATTCACTCGAAAGAACAAAATATCGAAGCCCCCCCAGGCAGTCGAGTCTCCGCTGGGAAAGAGCAAGCCATCCAGGCAT
>VYXF01010918.1:10666-24395 GCA_013397295.1 Polioptila caerulea
CCAAGGCCAGGCTGGAGCACCCAGGGACAGGGGGAGGGCACTGTCCATGGAATGGGATCACCCTTAAGGTCCCTCCCCACCCATTCCACCCTGGAATTCTGTTATCCCAACCAACAGGATGAACAGGATTTGAATCCCAAATCCAGGGTCCCATTCCCACCTCCCCAAACCAGCTGATCTCATCCTATCCATACACAATTCCCACCAACCTTCCTTTCCTTTTCTTTTCCTCTTTTTTTTTTTTTTTAAGGAATTTGGCCCAAGGTATTTCCTTGTAAGTTGGAACAGAATTTCTTTTTCCATTATTTCCATGGATTAAAAAAAAAAACAATCCCTTGGTTACAGCCAAGGAGAGAGGGGGGAAAACCTCCCCCCATTCTCCCAGGCTGTTTATGAGCTCAACTTTTCCCAACATTTTTTTTTTTTTTATGGAAAGGTGGAAAACAATGTTTTTCAGGAGTTTTCCCCTTTTTTTTCCCCCCTGGCTCCCTTTCATCCCTCCATCCCTCCTCCTTTCCCTAATGGGCTCTCCCAAAAAATCCCCCGTGGGCATTTGCAGCAATAAAACACAAAAACGGCCCCGGAGGAGCCAAAGCCAACCAATTTTTCTCACTCCGGGGATTTGCTGTGCTTGGAAGTGGTAATCCATAAAAAAATGTGGAAAAAACCAGCAGTCCTAAGGATACGGAGTGTGGCCAGCACTGGGATTGTGGAATTTCACCCGCTGGGATACGACGGAGGCGGCTCCCAAGATGTTTCCTCTCTTTTTTTGGGATGCGTTTGACTCAACTCCGGGAGCTGGAGAGGCTCTGGAGAAGTTGTGGATAAGGAAGAATTCCCAAATCCAGGAATCTCCAGGTTCCTCTGACGATCCATGGAGAAGATCCAGAGGGAGGCATCCCTGAGGTCTCTGGAACCTCCCCATTTGTCACCTGGGACACAGAATTCCCGCTTGAAATCCCTCAGATCCAGCAGCACATGGGAATTTTGGGATTCCCCTGTGGAATTTCTACGCCTGTCGAGATTCCACAGAGTTTGGGATCACAAGGAGTCAGGAATACGGCACCAAGAATCCCAGAAAATGCTGGAATGGTTTGGGATGGAAGGGATCCCAAAGATCATCGCATTCCAATCCACCTCTCATGGAAAAAAAGGGCTTGGAGCAACCTGGGATCGTGGGAAGTGTCCCTGGGAATGGGGCTGGATGATCCTAAAAAATCCCTTCCGAGACAATTCCTTTGGGAATTCCATCCAGCAGCGCCTCCAGCTCCTGTTTCCCAGCGCATCCCGACTCCCAGGATGGCTCCTCCCCAGGGCAGGATTTCTTCTTGTTAAATCCAGGAGGATCCCATTTTTCCAGGATTTCCCAGGAGGCCCCTCTGGAATATCAGCCCCTCTTCCCAGCCTCGCTGAAGATCATGGAATTCGGGAATGGTTTGGGTTGGGAGCTTAAAGCTCATCCAGAGCCATCTTCCAGCAGGGAATATTTTCCATATTTTTCATCCCATCCTAAAGCCCAACCCCATAGAATCCATGAAATCCCATTCCACAGGAAAGCAGGGATGGATTTTTCCCACAAATTCCCAGCCAAGTGAAGACAGGAGAGAAAAATCACAATTCCAAGAGATTTAATAAGAAGGAATTACAGGTGGAAAATCCTTCTGGCACACGGAATTCAGCCAATGTACAGCTCCAGGATGGGTTTTCCAAGGAATATTCCAAGTTTTTTGGGGATATGTTGGACTCAACACAACCCACAAAATACGGAGTCGGTGCTAAAACCCCACGACAATAAAAAATATGGCACAAAGAACATCCAAAAAAACGCTCAAATCCAAAAGATTTCCATTTGGGAATTCTGGGGTGGACTCATTCTGCTCCCTGAGCCCATCCCAGCCTCAACAAACACGGATTTGGTGCAAAATCCACTTGGAAATCCATGGAAAAATGAGGAGTGGAGAGTTTATTTTCCTCTCCCGGTAAACCAGCAGCGATTTGGGGGTGGGAAACAACAGGAGAAGCTCCAAGAGGATTTTATTCCCAGGAAATAATTGATGGATATGGAATTATCACCAGATTTTCCAATAAAGTGCATGCCAGGAAAAACTTGGAATAAATTTTACTCCAGTCCTAACTAAGACGAAGGAATACAAACCTTGCAAACAACACCCTCGACACGGTCTGGTGTCTTTTTCTCCCCAAAATTCATCTGGATTCCAAAAAAATTGGGAAAAATTCCCACTGAATCCAAGGATTTGAAGCTTCACTGCTGAAAAATATTGCACTGGAAGTGTCGGATTTGAAAAGCAACACCAAAAATATTTAAATTAAATGAAAAATAAAAAAATTTTAAAAAGGTATTTTACAACAGCTCCTTGGAGGTAAGAGCTGGAAAAGGATGGTATTGATGAATTGGGAATTTTTCCTATGGAATATCAATAAATACTGGGAGGGGGAAATCTCTGCTATCAACAGAGCCAAGTGTAAACCTCAGACTTTAACTGAAAATATTCCCTTTTTTTAGGAATTCTGGAAAAGGCTTGAAATGTTTCATCACCACTGAGTGCAAATAAATTAAAAAAAAAAACAGGATCGGCTCCACAGGATTTTAGGGAAAGAGCTGGAGAGGAAATTCACGGGCTGGAAAGCAGCAACATGAAAAAGCACATTAATTATTACTGAATTAATTAATTAATTAAGTCAGCTTTTGTCACATCCCTTCCTATTTACAGGGGTTTGGAGTGGAGAATCCACGAGTTCTGTTTCATCCCGACTGGAAATTCGGATCTTTTCATCCAAAAAAAGCTTCCAAACCTCATCCAAGATCCAAACATCCAAGATCCAACTGTGATCCAAAATCCAATCGTTACCCAAGATCCAACCATCCTCCAAGATCCAACCATCCATGATCCAAACCTCATCCAAGATCCAACCATCCATGATCCANGCATCCAAGATCCAACCGTGATCCAAAATCCAATCGTTATCCAAGATCCAAGCATCCATGATCCAAACCTCATCCAAGATCCAACCATCTTCCAAGATCCAAACATCATCCAAGATCCAACCACGGTCCAAGAGCCAACTATCCAAAATCCAAACATCCAAGGTCCGACCATGATCCAAGATCCAACCCTCATCCAAGATCCAACCATCCATGATCCAACCCTNTAACATTAAGTAACATAAGTAACATAAATAATTAAAATAAAAATAAGATAACATAACAAAATTAAAAAGAAATATAATTAAATAACAAAAAATAAAACAATTAAATTAAAACAATTATAAGATCCAACCATTCATGATCCAAACCACGATCCAAGATCCAACCACGATCCAAGTCCAGGAACAGCTCCAACCCTCTCAGAACTCACCCCCAGCAGCGCCACTTCCCAAACCTCATCCCAAACCCTTCCCAAAGTGTCTCTGGAAAATCCAGTCCTGAAACTCCCGGCTCCCCCCTCCTCCTGGTGTGAATTCCCCAATTCCCATCCATGAATTTATCCCGATTTTTTACCTGTCGGAGCTCCTTGGCTTCTTCCTGGGAAACTTTCTGCAGCTGCAGCTGCTCCTTGTCCATCCCTTCCTCACTTCCCGACGGAAATCCAGGATTGGCCGCTGCTCCCAGGAATCCGGTGGCTGCCAGAGAAATTCCATGCTCAGACAGCTCTGCCCTGCTTGGATATTAAGGAAAAATTCCTGCCTGGAAAGGAGGGGAGGCTTCAGCATTCCCAGAGAAGCTGTGGATGTGCCTGGATCCCTGGAAACGTCTAAGGGCAGCTTGGAGTAACTTGGATTCATGGGATTCCTGCCTATGGAATGCTTAAGGATCATTCTGGAATTCTGGGATCTGGCAGCAGCACTGGGATCAAATTCCATGGGAATTTAGGAGGGCTCAAGATCCAATTTTTCCCAGTAAATTCTGTTTTTCCATGAATATTCAAGGTGTTTTCCTTACCGTTTCTCTCCAGGTTGCCACAGAGGATTTATTATTTCAGGGAGCCTTTGGAAAACCGGGATCTTTTGGAATGTGGGGATTCATGGGAGCAGAGGAGAAGCAGCACATTCCCAATCCATACCCCAGGATTTATTCCAGAATAAAAATAATTCATTATTTAATATTAATATTTGGGATGGGATGGACCTGAAGGGATCCCATTCCACACCTCCCGCTTCCCAGAGTGCTCCAACTTTTCCATGGATACTCCCAGGGAGCCAGGGGCAGCCACAGCTTCTCTGGGAATTCCAGCCCAGCCAGGAATTCCTTCCCAATATCCCACCTATCCCTGCTCTCTGGCAGGGCATTTTTCCCATTATAAAAAANTGAATATCCCAATATTTCCAATATCCCATCTATCCCAAACCCTCAGCTGCCCCAGAAGCACCAAACCCTAAATCCCTCTCAAGAATTCCTACAAATTCCAAATCCTTGGGATTAACCAATCATGCCTGGATTCTGCTTCCATCCAAGTGGAAAACCAGGAAGTTTTTCCTCATTCTCTTTGTTTTCCAAAGGGAGAAAAACCAGGAATGGTTTATTGGGAATTTTCACATCCCAGGAAAAGTGGGAATGACAAAATTTCCAATGGCAACCAACAAAATTTTAGGGATAGAATTGAGTGAAAGTCGGGAATATTTGGGTTCATTTGTGTCAAAGACATAAATTAAAATAAAATTTAAAAATCAAAATAAAATAAAATAAACCCACCAGATTTTTCCTGGAATTTCAGGAAAATCAAAATCCAATATTCCAAAAATTCAAAATCCACGGAATTTGCTAACAGGGATAAGCAAAGAAAATTCACCCTCTGCAAGGATAAAAATGTGGGAATACCAGGATGAAGTTGCCCTAAATGATCCCACTGCAGATGGAATTCAGGATTGGAATCCAGGTTTTTCAATCCTGGGAAGTTCTCAGCCATTTTTGGGGATAAAATTGGACAAAAGCTCTTCCAAACTTTCAACATTTATCCCGAAAAACAGCTGGAAAGAAGTGCAAAGCGGCTTAAAATAATTCCGGATAATCCTGAAATTCCTTTTCCACATGGAATGAAGCCAAAATTGACTTTTTTGGGATTTAATTCTATAAATTTATGGATAAACCGAGGGCAGGATTGATGTAAAGAAAGGATCTCAGTGGGATTGAGAGAAAATCCATCATTTTCCAAGAGGTTTGCAGGGATATTTATCCTAAAAATCCCTGGAGCAATTCCCAGTTGGAAAACAGAGAGACATGCACAGAAAAACTGGATTTTTTTCCCTCCTGATTTGAGAAAAACAGAAAAAAATAAGGGAAAAAATCCGTTTTCCATGAAAAAATCCCAAAGGAGCCCTCACAGTCCGTGAGTGCCACCTTGTGACGGGACCGGAATGGCAACAAATCCAAGGAAAACACCAACAAAAAACCTGGAATAATCAGGATTTTCATCACCTCCCCTTTGTTTCCCAAGCTTTTCCAAAATAAACAGGGAAAGAGAATAAAATCCAGCTGGAAAACAGAAGGAAAACTTCTGGAAAAGGGCTGGAGATCAAATTATTTTCTGGAATTCTGTCAGGAACTGGGAATTTGGTGGAGTAACAGGAAGCCAGCAGGTTGTTTTTCCTTGGAGTTGCTGTGCTGGAATTCCACCAGTCAAAATTCATTTCCTTTAAAAATCAAGGAGTTTTTCCAAGCTGGAATATTCCTCAATAACAGGGATTGGAATTCCAGTAGGGAAATCAGTGGATTTATTTATTTATCCAAATTTTCCAGTTGTTTCTGGCACAAAATCCATCTTTGATTTGCTTCTTTGGAATTGAAAATCATGAGAAAAAAACGATTCGGGGATGTTGGGAGGAATAAATTCCAAGTTGTCAAAAATTCCCAAGGCTGGGTTAAAAAAATCCTGGAATTTCAGAAGCACTAAAAGTAGGGAATGTCAATTTTTTTGTTAGGAATTTTCAATCTCCAGAGTTTTCTTACAATGATTCCAAAATCTCCGGAATTCCAACACCTGGATTTGTCTCATATCAAAATCCTGGTTTTTTAATCTGGGAAAATAAGGTTTATCCCACATTTTAATTAAATATTTCCTGGATAATTGGGGTAAATTTTCAGGATTTAAGGGAATTAAAGGTTTAATATGAATATGGATATTGGATATTGGAAATTGGATATGGGAAATTGTACATTAATTATTTGATTTGGGATATTGGAAATTGGATAATAATTATTGGATATGGGAAATTGGATATGGGATATTGAATATGGGATATGGGAAACTGGATATAGGAAAATGGAAATGGGATATGGGATATTAAATATTGGATATGGGANGATTTCCTGGACATCTGGGGTAAATTTTCAGGATTTCAGGGAATTTAAGGTTTAATATGAATATGGATACTGGATATTGGAAACTGGATATGGGAAATTGTACATTAATTATTTGATTTGGGATATTGGAAATTGGATATTAACTATTGGATATGGGATATGGGAAACTGGATATAGGAAAATGGAAATGGGATATGGGATACGGAATATGGGATATTGATCATTAAATATTGGATATTGGATACTGGATACTGGATATGGGACATGGGATACAGGATATTGATTGCTGAATATAGGATATTGGAAATTGGAGATGGGATACTGGATATGGGATACTGGATGTGGGATATGGGATACTGGGGATGAGACACTGGATATGAGAAAACAAATACTGGATATGGGACATTGAATATTGACTAGTGGATATATTAAATACTGGGAATTAATGACTGGATATTGGATATTGATTATTGGTAATAATTACTGGCTATCGAGTATCAGATATTCCCTTCCAGCCGGGAATTATCTCCAGGAAAAGCAGCAGTGCCAAAGGCTCTGAAGCCCCCTGGAATTTTTTCCTTGGATTTATCCTCACCAGGGACAATTCACCTCGAAAACCTTCCTTGGAAAACCCCTGGAAACCTCTGGAGCCTGGAATTCCCTGGCACCCACCTGCCTGCCAGATGGATGTTCCCAAATCCGCCGCAGGAGATTTCCTGGCTCCGGCAAATCCAAGAGCATCCTCCAAGAATTGGATTTTCTTGCTGAACTGCATCTCCAGGATGGGAATCACCTCAGGCATCCGCGCTGCCAGGAGCCGGTAGGAATTGTCGGGCTTCCCGATAAATCTCTGCCGGATGCTGATCTCGTAGGGAGTGTGCACACGGATATCATCCACATCCCGGGCCTCGAAGCGCTGCAGGAGCTGGGAATTGCAATCCCAGATTTCCAGGCCGGAGGGAAGCAGCGTGAGCTTGCCCGGTTTGGCGTTGGAATCTGTCCTGTGCGTGAGAATCACGGGAATTCGCAGCAGGATTCCTTCCTGAGTTTTGGCAGCGGGAGCTGCCGGGCTTTCCTTGGGCTTCGCTTCCAGAGGTGTTTTCCAGAGTTTGGTGCTGAACGGCCACCAGGAAGGAGATTCCAGCTCTGTCAAGAGCCTGGAAGAGGGAAGGGAGAGTTGGGAGAGGGAAAAGCTCCGGATATTCCAGCATCTCCAAAAAAATCCCCACAGACATGGAAATTCCTTAATCCCAAATCCAGTCTGTTAATGCTGCCTCAAACCCATCCACAGATTCCCAGGATCCAGCTGGTTCAAACCCTACCTTCTCCTCAGAATCCAAAAAATTCCCAGAATCCCAGCAGTGAGGGAAGGAACTGGATTTCTCCAGGCTCATTCCCACGTCTGTTCCTCAATATTCCCACTCCCAAGGCCTTTTCCTCCTCCTTTTCCTTTACCCCCTCACTTTTTCCTTTGCTCCACACCCAAATTCCCAGACAAAACATGAAAAATTCCAGCTTGAGGCTCCAAAATCCAGCAGAAACTTCCCAGAAGTGTCCAGACTCCACCTTCCCATCAGTGTTGGTGCAGCTCCCTAGAAAACATTCCCAGCAAACAGGGAAGGGAGCCAGGGGTTGGAATGGTTCAGGTTCAGCTCCTGCTCCAAGGGCAAGGAAAATATTCCCATTTTTTTCCAAGGGAAAACCAACAATAATCATCCCTGCTTCTTCCAGCTCAAAGCCATTCCCTGTGTCCTGTCCCTCCATCCCTTGTCCCCAGTCCCTCTCCAGCTCCCCCAGAGCCCTTCAGGCCCTTCCTGGGGCTCTGAGCTCTCCCTGGAGCTTCTCCACGCTGAACATTCCCAACTCCCTCAGCCTTTCCTCACGGAGTTGCTCCATCCCTCCCATCATAACTCCACAGTTTCATTTTCCTAGAAATCCCAGGCCCAGCAAAGCATTCCCGGCTCCGGGAACGCTCCCATTCCGTACCTGTCAGCCACATCCATGTCCCCCTCGATCTTGTGGAGCCCCCTCATGATGTTGTCAAACTGTTCCCCCTGGGAATGCAGCACCTTGGCCGTGTCCTCCAGGCGTTTCTGAGATCCCTCCAACATTCCCGTCAATTCCTTCCCTTTGCTGGATTCCAAGGCCGCTCCCGCTCCGGCCTCCTGGCTGCACAGCAGCTGCTCCCTCCAGAAATGCTCCAGGATGTTGAACACCACATTCCTGTTGGGATGCAGGGAGCTGAACCAGTGCTTGGTGCCCTTCTCCAGGATGGTGAGGGAGCTGAAGATCAAATGGGAAGATTCCTTCTTGATCTCGCTGATCCCGGAAAGACGGAAATCCACCAGGAGCTCCCCGGTTTTGTCAGCCGTGAATCGGATGGAAACGGGAGTCAGGGAGAGCTTCCCAGGGATCCATTGTTTGCTGGTGTCCAGGTAGTAGGAGCAAGGCCAGGAATGGATCCGGATGTCCTCGTTCATCAGCTCGCTCTTCCCAGCCTCCTCTCCCAGGGAAACGCTCTCCGATCCAGTGGGAGACACTAAAATCCAAGGGAAAAAAATCCTTCAGAAACACCCAGGAATTAATGGCTGGCTCCCATTTCACTTCAGCTGGATATCAAAGGTTTTTGGGAACCATTTCCAACCACAGGAATATTTGCTCTGGAAAAGCCCATCAACACCACTGGCCATGCATTTTCCTAAGAATTCCATTCATATCCTCGAATATTCCCATTCCCAGCTCATCTTGGCTTCCCAAAGAACAACAGGGACAGAGGAAAATCCAGGAGATCCCAAAATTCCAGCTCATCCTTCTTTATAAATCCCTACTCCCTCCCCTTACCCTGCGGCATCTCAACATCCAGGCACATTTCAGGAATTCTCCAGGAATTGTCAATATTCTCCAAGAAATACTAGTATTCTCCAGGAATTCTTGACATTCCTCAGGAACTGTCACTATTCCACAAGAATTCCCAGTATTTTCCAGGAAATCCCAGTATTCCCCAGGATTTCCCAATATCCTCCAGGAATTGTCAATGTTCCTCAGGATTTCCCAACATTCTCCAGGAATTGTTACAATCTCAGACCTCCCCTCCTGGTTTCCGAACAGACTTTGCCAAATGATCCCAGAAATTACAAATCTAAGTGGATCCTGGAACCTCCGGCCAAACAATCCCAAAATAACCTCCCAATATTCCCAAGCTGTGTTTTCCTGGCAGATGAGCGCTGCTGACATTGAGTCAATCCCGTGTAATTTGCTCTCTGGGATTCGGAATTCCAGCAGGAAAACCAAGAGCTTCCCACACCCCAGGCCTGGCTTTCCACAGACCAACAGGCACTGAGGAATATCCAGGAGATGCCAAAATTCAAAGTTTCCTCTGGAAAAGCCCATAAACACCACTGGCCATGCATTTTCCCAAGAATTCCATTCATATCCTGGAAAATTCCCATTCCCAACTCATCTTGGCTTCCCACAGAAAAACAGGTATGGAGGAAACTCCAGGAGATCCCAAAATTCCAGCTCATCCTTATTTATAAATCCCTGCTCCCTCCCCTTCCCCTGTGGCATCTCAACATCCAGGCACATCTCAGGAATTCCCCAGGAATTGTCAAAATTCCCCAGGAATTCCCAGTATTCTGCAGGAAAGCCCAATATTCCCCAGGAATTCCCAGTATTCTCCAGGAAAACCCAGTATTCTCAGGGAATGGTCGAAAAACCACAAAAATTCCCAATATTCCCCAGGATTNNNNGTCGATATTCCTCAGGAATTCCCAATATTCCCCAGGATTTCCTAACATTCTCCAGGAATTGCCAGTATTCCCCAGGAATTCCCAGTATTCTCGGGGAAATCCGAGTATTTTCCAGGAATTGTCGATATTCCTCAGGAATTGTCGATATTCCTCAGGAATTCTCAATATCCCCCAGGAATTCCAGTATTCTCCAGGAATTCCCACTATTCCGCAGGGAATTCCCAGTATTCCTTACGATTTCCCTGGGAATTCCCAGTATTCTCCAGGAACTGTCGCTATTCCTCAGGAATTCTCAATATTCTTCAGGAATTCCAATATTCCCCAGGATTTCCCAACACTCTCCAGGAATTGTCACAACCTCCCCTCTTGGTTTCCGGAGCAACTTTGCCAAATGATCCCAAAAATTACAAATCCAAGCGGATCCTGGAACTTCTGGTGCAACAATCCCCAAATAATCTTCCAAACCTGTCGGATTTTCCCTCTGGAACATTCCCAAGCTCTGTTTTCCTGGGAGATGAGCACTGCTGACACTGAGGTAATCCTGCGGGATTTGCTCTCCAGGATCCGGAATTCCCACGCCTCAGGCCCCCAAACAATCCCAATTTTGGAATGGGCAATTCCACTCCTGGAATGGCTTCTCTCCACAATTCCCGAAGCTTTTTGGAGCCAAGGGTTGGAATTTTCCTGGAATCTCTCCCTCATTGCTGCAGTTTCCAGCACTGAATCCTCCTTCCATCCCACAATTAATTTGGGAATGCTGATGACATCACTGGGATTTCATTGCTCCACGATCCATCATCTTCTCCACAGTTTTGGGATTTTATGGGATCACACAGGGATTAATCCCAGGCCATGAGCTCAAGGAATTCTGCTGCTTGAACAGTGCCATTAATGAGATTCCCACTAATTACCCTCCTTAATTCCAGACCAATCTGCTCCCGCCGGGAAAAGTTGAGGAATTCTCAGGAAAACCAAAAATTCCTTTTTCAGGAATGCTGAATTCCTGATCCCACCCTGAGATCTCCCAGTGTTTTCAGATTCTCCATCATTTATTCCTTAAAAAGTCCAGTTCCCGGGAATTTTTTATTATTAATTTTTATTAGCACTTGTAAGTTAAATAATGTTTAACTTATTTTAATTAAATACACTCAAAATTCCAACATAATTAAGAGAAGGATAAGTCCATGCTGTATCCCAAAAAAACCCTTTATTTGGATTCCATCCCTCATTTCCATGGATTTTCAATAACTTTTTTTTCATTATTAATTTCAGCAATGAAATGGGAAAAAAATCAGCCATAAATTGAAAAAAAACCATTGGAATTTCAAAGGAAAATTCTCCACCTCTTTGGATCCAATAAATCCACAACCCTGAAGAAAAATGGGAAAAGAGGGAAAAAATTCCAAAGGAAAATACAACTGAGGCTGCTCTCAAAAAGAAAATCCCTTAGAAAAATCAAGGACTTACATTCTGTAATAAATTAAAATAATCTCTTCCTGAGCCTTATCCCAAGCTCTTTACCTGGATTTGTATCCATGGAATTCTCAGGGAACATTTTTTCCCCCTCTGGGAACAATTTTTTCCCTCAGGATTATCCAAGTTTTCACCAAGGAAAAAATTCCAAAGGAAAATACAGCTGAGGCTGCTCTCAAAAAGAAAATCCCTTAGAAAAATCAAGGACTTACATTCTGTAATAAATTAAAATAATCTCTTCCTGAGCCTTATCCCAAGCTCCTTACCTGGATTTGTATCCATGGAATTCTCAGAGAGGATTTTTTTCCCTCAGGATCTCCCAAGTTTTCAGCAAGGAAAAAATTCTAAAGGAATGCACAACTGAGGCTGTTCCCAAAATGAAAAATTCCTTAAAATATAACGGATTTATATTTAATAAATTGAAATAATCTCTTCTCAAGCCTTTTCCCAAGCTCCTTACCTGGATTTACATCCATGGAATTCTCCGGGAGCATTTTTCCCCCTCAGGGAGGAATTTTTTCCCTCAGGACTTTTTTCCTCTTCCAAGTTTGAAAATAACCCAACTTGAAGCTAAAGGAAAACACAATGGAGGCTCTTCCCAAAATGAAAATTCCTTGAAAAACTCCCAGATTTCTCTTTCCTGGCAGCACAGGAGAGGCAGAGGCAGCAATTCCCAGGGTTTTTATCCCTGGATGTGCCTCAGCCCTCGTGATTCCTGACTCACCTGAGAGCTCCAAGCCTTTACTCAGCTCCTTGCTGTGCCTGAGGGCAAATTTTCCAGGGAGAAAATCCAGTTGGGAATGAAATCCAGTTTTTTCTTCCACAATATAATGATATTTTCATTAGCAACAGCTCTGGAGAATTCTTCTGTCTCCGAGAAGAAATTTAAATTAAATAAAAAAGGATTTTTCCCAACATTCAACAAAGGAAATAGCTGGAATTCCTGGAAAACTCTCCTGGATTTTGGGATTAGAATCAGGGAATGGTTTGGGATCTTAAGAATCATCCAGTTCCAGCTGCCACGGGCAGGGAAACCTCCCACTATCCCAAATATTCCACAAGAAATTCCTTCCATTTCTTCCCAAAACGTTCCATCACAACTTGTTCCCACATCAGTCTTCCCCTATGGGAAATATTCCCATTATTGACACTCCGTTTTTTAAGGAAATAATCAGAATTTTGGCCACATCTGCCCCAAAAATCCTGGAATTCCATCCCCATGTGGATTTGACACTCAGCAGAGTCATGGAGATTTTGCAGGAATTCTTTCCTTGGAACATCATCCAGCAGCTGCTGCCATAAAAAGGAGCTGATTCACCTTTGGTGAGCTCACCCAATTAGCTGGGAGCATTATTAATTAGTTAATTAGGGGAGGAGCTGTCAGCATCACCATTTCATTCCCAGGTTTTTCCCACCTGCCTTTGGGAATGATGTCAGAACATTCCTGCACTTTTTCACATTGATTTTCTCTCCTGCTGCACGGCTGAGAATTCCACAGGGTGGTTTATTCCCAGAAAAAAAAAAAATCTGGGAAGTGTTGAGCTTCAAACTCCTGGGAGCCACCAACCTCCAACAGATGAGTTTCTAAAACAAATCCACTTGTTCTCCCTCTTCTTTAATTCAGACTCAATTCCAGAATTAACAAACCCACAAATTCCAAATTTAGGATTCTCCAAGACGTGAAGGATCCAGGAGCGACCTCATTCCTTCCTTCCCAAGCTTCACATCTATTTCCTCATCCCAAGCTGGAATTCCTCCCTCCCACCAAGGAGTTCCAGCCCTTTCTCTTCCTTTTTCCCAGTTTTCCTCCTCTTCACCCCAAAGAAGAGAGAATTCCCAGAGAATTTTTGGGTTGGGAGGGACCTTCAGGATCATCCCATTCCATGGGCAGCGGCACCTCCCACAACCGCGCCCCGCCCCGCACCGGGCTCGGAGCCGCCGCCGGTGCCCGGGCCGCGGTTCGGAACCTCCGCAGCCCTCGGTGCGTGCCCAACCCGGGCCCCGACACCAAACTCCCCCCAGCCCCGGTCCGAGGCCACCGCGGCCAAGGATCGGAGCCCCCCGTTCCCGATTCGGAACCTTCCCAGCCTTCGTTCCGGGATCCCCCCCCGGTCCCGGTCCGAGCTCCCCCGGCCACGGATCCGGTCCAAGTCCTCCCAAGCCGCGGTTCAAACCCCGGCCCAGAACC
>VYXF01010918.1:24683-40348 GCA_013397295.1 Polioptila caerulea
CCCGATGCAGAGGTTCCGGCGGCGCCCGCCATAGCCCCTCAGTGTCGCCGCCGCCGCCGCCGCCATTCGCGCCGGGGGTTGCCCCGCGGGGGGCGGCGGTGAGTGTGGCTCCCTCGGGATGCTCCCGGTTCCTGCTGGCGGCGAGGCTGCGGGTGGGACGGGAGAGCGAGGCGGGGATGGGGGGTGCGACGCGCTGTGGTGTCCGGGTGCTCCCCCCCTCCCCACACCTGGGAGGTCCGTAAGGGGAATTCCCTCCTGGAAATCCCGAAATCCCGATATTCCCTTGGAGCTCCGGGAGGGAGGAATTCCCTCATGGATGTCCCTTAATGCCAGTGTTACCTTGGAGATCTCTGAGGGAGGGATTCCCTCATGGATGTCCCTTAATGCCAGTGTTACCTTGGAGATCTCTGAGGGAGGGATTCCCTCATGGATGTCCCTTAATGCCAGTGTTAGCTTGGAGATCTCTGAGGGAGGAATTCCCTCCTGGATTCCCCTTAATCCCAATATTCCCTTGGAGCTCTGTGAGGGTGGAATTCCCTCCTTGAATTCCCTAAAGTCTGGTGGTCCCTTGGAAATCTCTGAGGGAGGAATTCCGTCATGGATTTCCCTTAATTCTAATATTGCCTTGGAGATCTCTGAGGGAGGAATTCCCTCCTGGAATTCCTTAAATCCCCTTTTCCCGAATCCCAGCCCTGCAACCTCTTTGTTTTATTCCCTCTGTTCTCAATCTTCCCCTTCCATTTTTTTTTTTTCTTCCATTTTTTTTGCTCTATTTTTATCCATTGCTCCAAATCCATGGGAAAAGCTCTGTGGGAAGTGGGAGGTGCCAGACGTCGGAACAAAGGGATGATCCCAGAGCAGGCAGCACTTTTCCCAAATATTTCGGGAATTTCTTTCCCTCCACCCCTGCGATTCATCAATTTCCAGGCAATATCCCGCTGAAATTTCCTTTTTCTGCTCTTTTAGGACGGAACCTGCTCTGGCAAGAGGGAGAAGCATCCAGAGGGTGATTTCCCAGCTATCCCAGCTCTAGAAAGCATGGAAAATCATGGAAAATCCCAATTATCCCAACACTCCTGCACCACTCGTTCTTTTCCTTCCATTCTCCTGTGATTTTCCCTTCATTTTCCTGTGATTGTCCCTCAGTTTTCCTGGGATTTTCCTTCAATTTTCACAGGATTTTTCTTCAGTTTTCTTGTGATTTTTCCCCCCATTTTCACAGGATTTTCCCCCAGTTTTCGCAGGATTCTCCCTCAATTTTCCTGTGATTGTCCTTCAATTTTCCCTGGATTTTCCTTCAATTTTCTGGAGATTTTCCTTTAATTTTCCCAGGATTTCCCCTCCATTTTTCCAGGATTTTCTTAATTTTTCCCTCAATTTTCCTGGGATTTTCCTTCAATTTTCTGGGGATTTTCCTGGGATTTTCCCTCAATTTCTGCAGCATTTTCCCTCCATTTTCCTGGGATTTTCCTTCCATTTTCCCTCCATTTTCCCAGGATTCTCCCTCAATCTTCCTGGGATTTTCCTTCAATTTTCCTGGAATTTCTGAAGTTTTTTTCCTCCATTTTCCCTGGATTTTCCCAGGATTCTCCCTCCATTTTCCCATGATTTTCCCCGTCTTTAAAGCCTCAAATCCCATTTTTAGCAGGTTTCTTCTGGGAATAACAGGACAACACCTGCTCCAAACTTTCTTGGCTCAGCCAGGAATTTTTTCCAGCCTGCATGGACAGAGCAACCTTTGCCTGTTCCACCGCCTTTTTCCGGGATTTTGGGAATTCTTCTCCGGGTCCTCTTCCCGGGGGCCACGTGGATTTTATTGACAAAGCTGATTCCTTCACTTACTCGGATTTTTTCCGGGATTATCTCATTCCCAACCATCCCTGCATTTTTTCGGCTAAATTCACCGAGGATTGGAGCAGCAGGAAAAATTGGGTGACGTGGGATGGGAAACCCAACTTTGAGCATCTCCTGCAGGAGTTTGGTAAGTCCTGGAATTTTTTCCTGCTGGATTCCGAATCCTAAAGGATGCAGCTTTTTAGGATGGAATTTTTGAGATAAAAGCACAAAAAAACCCCAGAATTCCAATCTTTTTTTCCTAAAATAATACATGGATATTTTCCATTCATTTACAGTCTGGTTTGCAGATTCCAAGCTGAAATTTATTCCCAGGTTTTATTTGTTATTTCTATTAAAATCAATTTAAAATCTCGGATAATTAAAGTATTCCAAACCTAAAGGATGCAGCTTTTTAGGATAGAATTTTTGGGATCAAAGCACAAAAAAACCTTAAATGGGATTTAAGAGGAAAATTCCCTTTAGAGAAAAAAACTGGAAAATTCAGGTCAGGAGAAGGAAAAACCTGGAAAATTTGGGGCACATGGAATAAACAGCAGGAAAATTCAGGTCACTGGAAAGAAACAACTCTGGATTTGGATCATGTTTCCCTGGAATGACGGTTCTGGGATGTTGGGATGGTTCCTTTGGAATATCTAGAGCCTGGAATTCCGTGGGGATGAGGTGGAGGGAGGTGATGGGATGAGTCCTCCTCATTCCTGTAGAGAATTCCCGAGGGATTTGTAATTCCAGGAGAAGCCGTGGTGCCCGTGGCCAACTGTGATGTCAAGGAATACAATTCCAACCCCAAGGAGCAGCTGCCCTTCAAGGAATTTGTGGAATATTGGCGGGAATACATCAGGAATGGCTACCGCTCCTCCCGCGGCTGCCTCTACCTCAAGGACTGGCACCTGAGCAGGTCAGGGCTCATTCCCAAAGTTCTGGGATCAGGAATGTTCCCCTGGAGAAGGGAAGGCTCCAAGGAATCCTCAGCGTCCCTTCCAGCACCTAAAGGGGCTCCAGGAGAGCTGGAGAGGGATTTGGGATAAGGCATGGAATGACAGGAGGCAGGGAATGGCTTCTCACTGAATTTGGGAAGGAATTCCTGGCTGGGATGGAATTCCCAGAGAAGCTGCTCCATGCCTGGAAGTGCCCAAGGCCAGCTTGGAGAACCCTGGGATGGTGGGAAGTGTCCCCAGCCGGAGTTGGAACTGGATGTTTTTTACAATCCCATCCAATCCCATAAATTCCAGGATTCCAGGATTTTGAATTGTTTCAGTTGGGGTTTGGAGGCAAAGCAGACAAAATATTCCAACACTCCCTGAGGGATTCCAAAGCCTTGGCCTCCAGCTCCAAAAAGAGCTCAGAATTCCTCTAATGCCCNNGGGATGATCCCCAAATCCCTTCCCACCCAAACCATTCCCTCTTTTCTCCCTATGGAAAATGGGACTGGGACACATCCTCCAGTCAAACCTGCTTTGGGATTTTATTGGGATTATTCCATGGACATGTTGGATTTGGGATCCTTTTGTGTCCATTGGCTTTTCTGGGAACATTCCCACTCCTTCGAGCTCCCTTCCCTCAGCTCTGCCTTTCCTTCTGCAGCTGGAAAAGAACCTTGGGAAGGAACTTCCCTGTGGGAATGGGGAGGGGCTGGGATGGAATTCCCAGAGTTTTGTGGCTGCCCCATGATCCCTGGAAGTGCCCAAGCCCAGCTTGGAACAATCTGGGATAGTGAAAAATTGGGATGAGCTTCTCCCAAACCACTGGAATTCCGTCCTAAAGGATCCACCTTGCTCTTCCCACTGGATTCATCCTGTTTTCCCGAGCTGCTTTTCCAAGCTTTTGTGTTTTCCAGAGCTTTCCCAGAGCAGGATGTTTACACCACTCCCGTGTATTTTTCCTCGGATTGGCTCAACGAATATTGGGATGCCGTGGCCGTGGATGATTTTCGTTTCGTCTACATGGGACCCAAGGGATCCTGGTGAGGCTCTCATCCCAAAAATTCCTCCTTTTCCAGCTGAATATCCCCAGAAATGATCCCAATGTCCCTCAGGATAACCCGGAAGATCTCCTGGTGTCCCCGTTGGCTCTGGGTGGGATGGAAAAAGGAAAACCCCAAATTGTGCCTACAGAAAAGAAATATCTGGGAGATGAGATGAGAAATTCCCTTGGGATGAGCCACTTGGAATGGCAAGGAAAACTCCAGTGTTTTTCAGGGGAAAATTCCACGTGAAAATTCCAGCCCAGTGTTGGTTCTAAAGAGACATTTTTGTGTCAGAATTCCCTGCCCTCGAGGAATTTTTGGGATAAATTCAAGGGAAGAAGCACTGAGGATATAAAATATTCCATTATCCAGCCAGAATTCCATGAGGAATGTTGGGATCAGGGTGGACACAATGGCTTTTTAGTGAATCACACTCCATAATCCAATCAAAATTCCATGAGGAAAGGGATGGGGGTGTTCAGTATGGATACCGTGGCTTTTTACCAGATAAATTTCCTTAATCCAGCTGAAATTCCATGAGGAATTTTGGGATCAGTATCCCTAGAATGACCTTTTAATAGCTGAAACTCCTTAATCCAGCCGAGATTCCTCATGGAATTTTGGGATCAGTATGGGTACAGTAGCCTTTTAATACTCAAAACTCCATAGTCCAACCAAAATTCCATGAGGAATTTTGGGGTCAGTATGGATACAGTGGCTTTTTACAAGATAAACTTCCATAGTCCAACCGAAATTCCATGAGGGATTTTGGGATCAGTATCCATATAACGGCTTTTTAATAGCCGTAATCCAACCAAAATTCCATGAGGAATTTGGGGACCAGCCCCTCAGCTTCTCAACGACTCGAATCCCTGTTGGAATTTTTCGGGATTGATTCCCGCCCATCCCTGGTTTTTCCCAGGACGCCGTTCCACGCCGACGTCTTCCGCTCGTACAGCTGGTCAGCCAACGTCTGCGGCAGGAAGAAATGGCTCCTGTATCCCGCGGGACAGGAGGAATTCCTGAAGGATTGCCACGGGAATCTCCCCTTTGACGTGACAGCTCCGGATCTTCGGGATAAGAGGATTTATCCGCGCTACAGCCAGAGCCAGCCCCCTCTGGAAATTATCCAGGAAGCCGGAGAGATCGTCTTCGTTCCCAGCGGGTGGCACCACCAGGTTTATAACCTGGTGAGGGAATGGATCCTGCTGGGAATTGCTCTTGGAGCAGCAAGCGGGATCCCAAAGGTTTTGTTGGGATTTTGGGATTGCGGTTTGATCCGTTCTTCTGGGTGACGGTGATGGAATTGAGGCTTCGGAATGGTTTTCCCACCGAAGCTCCATCCTTGGGAGTGTCCAAGGATAGGTTGGATGAGGCTTGGAGCACCATGAGAGAGTGGGAATGGGATGATCCTAAAGCTCCTTTCCCACCCAAATCATTCCAGCAATTCCATGGCATAGAACTGAGGTGAGGAGGAAGAAGAAGATCCTGGGAAAAGGGAGAGAAAGGGCTGCAAATCCTTCCCAGGATGGAGGAATTCCAGCTTGGAGCTCCCTGGAATAGTGGGAAGCATTCCCTGCTCATGGAATGGGATGATCCTAAAGCTCCTTTCCCACCCAAATCATTCCAGCAATTCCATGGCATAGAACTGAGGTGAGGAGGAAGAAGAAGATCCTGGGAAAAGGGAGAGAAAGGGCTGGAAATCCTTCCCAGGATGGAGGAATTCCAGCTTGGAGCTCCCTGGAATAGTGGGAAGCATTCCCTGCTCATGGAATGGGATGATCCTTAAGATCCCATCCATCCCAAATCACTCTGGAATTCTGGGATGCGAAAACCATCAAAAGCTCCGTGGGGCCCTGGAATTTCAGAGAGTATTCCATAGAAAATCTGCCTGCATCCCCTTTTCCCACTCTTTTGTCAGGAAATGCTTCCAGATCCTCAGGAATGGTACCCTGGATGAGCCAGGCCCAGGGTGGGACTGTTGATCCTGGGGGTTTTAATTGAATCACAGCCAATTAACAAATGATTCCATAGGATTCTATCCCAAAATTCCTGCCACCTTCTCCCACCTTTTGGATTTCGGGAATGAGGGATATTTTGGGTTGTTCAGAGACACGGAAAAAAGAATTTTCCAAGATTTTGATGCCAGGGAAGCATTTCCTTTCTCAGGAATAGGATTTTTGGGCTGGCAGATTCCATATTATTATTCCTAATAATTTAATTAGTGACTGATCGTTAATTATCCGTGCATTATCCCAGATTTTTCCCTCAGGAAGACAACTTTGCCATCAACCACAGCTGGGTCAATGGCAGCATTTCGGGAATTAGGGACATTTCTTAAGAAGGATTTTTCCAGGATTTTGATGCCAGGGAAGCATTTCCCTTCTCAGGAGTAGGAATTTTGGAGCAACACATTTTTTATTAGCCTTCCTAAGAAATTAATTAGTGACTGATCACTAATTATCTGTGGGATATCCCAAATTTTTTCCCTGAGGAACCAGGGGAACCATCAACCTTAGCTGGGTCAATGGCAGCATTTTGGGATTTCGGGACATTTTAGGACGCTCAGGAATGGGATTTTTGGAGCAGCACATTCCATATTATTATTCTTAATAACTAGTGATTAATCATTAATTAGCTATGGATTATCCCAAATTTTTCCCTCAGGAAGACACCATGTCCATCAACCACAACTGGTTCAATGGCTGCAGTGTGGGAATTAGGGACATTCTGGGTTGCTCAGGAATCAGATTTTTGGAGCGGCAAATTCCATATTATTATTCCTAATAACCTAATTAGTTGCTGATCATTAATTATCCGTGGGTTATCCCAAATTTTTCCCTCAGGAAGACACCATTTCCATCAACCACAACTGGGTCAACGGCTGCAACGTGGCCGTCATGTGGTGCTTCCTGCAGGATGAGCTGGCGGCCGTCCAGCGGGAAATCAGCCAATGGAAAGATCCCATGGATGATTGGCACCTCCAATGCCAGGTACACCCCGATCCCGGATTATCCAGAATTCCGGAATTCCGGGATTCCTGGAGTTGAAATCCTCGCAGCGGATTTTCAGTGGTTTCTAAAGTAGGAGTTGGGAACGGCCTTGTTTTGCTGGGAAGTATTCCCGTTAAAAGTTGGGGGATGTTCCCTTTGAAATTTGGGAATTGCTTTGGTTTATTGGCTGGGTCTGGGTTGGAAAGCTGGGAATGTTCACCTGGAGAAGGGAAAAGAGACCTCAGAGCCCCTTCCAGAGCCTAAAGAAGCTCCAGAAAAGCTGGAGAGAGATTTGGGATAAGCATGGAATGACAGGACACAGGGAATGGCTTCCCACTTAATTTCAATTGAATATTGGGAAGGAATTCCTGGCTGGAATAGAATTCCCAGAGAACCTGTGGCTGCCCTATCCCTGGAGCTGGGAAATAGTCCAAAACTCCACAATCCAACCAAAATTCCAGAAGGAGTATGGCTGGGATTTCTTCCAAAATCTCCTGGATGAACCAAATTCCAAGTTTATTTCTGAAAGCTGTTCCCTCTCTTTGGGTTGATTTCCTTCCAAAAATGAGTATTTGGGAAAAACAACCTGGTGCCTTTGGATCCAGAGGCAATTCCAAGTAAAAAAATTATTCACCAGAATTATTTATGATCCCAGAGAATCCCTACCTTACTAAAATGAATATTTGGGATTTTTCCTGGATTTTTCCCACTGTCATTCCCATTTGAATTCCCTTTTCCCCTTTTAGCTGATCATGAAATCCTGCACGGGCATCGACTACAAGGAATTCTACAACTTCCTCAAAGTCATCGCGGAAAACCGTATTTCCATCCTGGAGAAGGGCCTGGATGAGGAATCCTCATCCCAGAACAATTCCAAAGCCGCCATTTCCACCTTGGGAATGCTGCACGCCGTCTTTGACCTGAAGAGGACGGTGAAGGTGCTGAGCTCATTAAGCGCTAACGAGGATTTCCGGAAGCTGGATCTGAATTCCCTCTCTCCTTCTCCAGAGGCTCTGCTCCAGCACCTGGAATCGGCCATAGACACAGCCCTGCTCTGAATTCCCGCTTTTCCAGGCTTTTTCCAAAGGGTTTGGAAGAAATGGATTTGGACAAGAGCTTTAATCCAGCACCTGGAATCAGTGACAGACACAGCCCTGCTCGGAATTCCTGCTTTTCCAACCTCTTTTCCAAAGGGTTTTGAGATAATGGATTTGGACAAGAGCTTTACTCCAGCACCTGGAATTGGCGGTAGACACGGCTCTGCTCTGAATTCCCGCTTTTCCAAAGGTTTTTCCAAAGGGTTTGGCGGAAACAGACTTGGACAAGAACTTTAATCCAGCCCCTGGAATCGGTGACAGACACAGCCCTGCTCAGAATTCCCGCTTTTCCAAGCTCTTTTCCAAAGGGTTTGGAGGTGATGGACTTGGATAAAACCTTTAATTCAGCACCTGGAATCAGCCATAGACATGGCCCTGCTCGGAATTCCCGCTTTTCCAAGCTTTTTTCCAAAGGGTTTGGTGGAAACAGACTTGGACAAGGGCTTTACTCCAGTGGGAGGAGGGAGAACATTGGGGAAGGAGGGAGAACATTCCCAAAGCTTTTGGAGGAATTAGGGATAAAATAATGCCATCTAAAGGAAAATCCCAAATTTTTTAGGGGTTACGAGCAGGCACTCAGGGAAAAAATTCCCTATAGATCAAATCTGGAAGTGGAATGAAGCAAATTCCCTGTGCTTGAGCTCAGCTCTGTTAAAACCTCTCCTCTTCCAGGTGCAGCTCAGCTTTTCCATCCTTTCTTTGGGGAATTCCAGCTGGAAGCCTGAGCTGGAGCCAGCACCTGGAATCGGACATAGACACAGCCCTGCTCGGAATTCCTGCTTTTCCAACCTTTTTTCCAAAGGGTTTGGAGGCCATGGACTTGGACAAGAGCTTTAATCCAGCAGGAGGAGGGAGAACATTTGGGAAGGAAGGAGAACATTCCCAAAATTCTGCATGGTTTGAAGGAATTAGGGAAAAACCCATCCCAGCTAAAGGAAAATCCCAAATTTTTTTAGGGTTACAAGCAGGCACTCAGGGAAAAAATTCCTTGTGGATAAGGTCTGGAAGTGGAATGAAGCAAATTCCCTGTGCTTAAGCTCAGCTCTGGTAAAACCTCTCCTCTTCCAGGTGCAGCTCAGCTTTTCCATCTTTTTTTTGGGAATTCCAGCTGGTGAATTCCCTGGAATTCCATGGAAGCTTGAGCTGGAGTCTGGATTTAGGAATATTGATTCCATGTCTTCCAAAGTGAGATTTCCAAAGCTCAGGATTAAATTCAACTCCGAGCAAAACCTGCCTTGACTCATCCCCCAAAAAAAAAGCAGGAATGGGAATGAGCTCCCACAATTCCCTGCTCTCTCCCAAGGCCCAGCATTCCCTCCAGGAAAGATCGGATCCAGCGCTTCCCGCACGGTTCCACAGCACAATTCCCACCCGGAATGCCACCCAATATTCCCAGGGAACTTCCCCCTCCTGCTTTTCCTTGGGAAAAAAAAAAAACCTGGAAGCACAAATGGCTGCACACTGTTACCTTCAGGCCTCACTTGAATTCTTCCTGAAATAAAAACTTGGAATTTCAGGAAGTTTTAGGAAGTCAGACTGAAAATCCACCTTGTTTTCCAGAGAATTCCTTGGAATTTTTACCCTCCCTGCACTTTGCATGTCGTTTTCCAGGAGGAATTTTGCATTTTTTTCTTCTTTCCCAAAAATACCAAGAATCCGCTTTTGCTTAATTTAGAAAATTCCCAGGTTTCTGAAGATGACAACGATTGGAATGAGGAGCACGTGGAGCCTGGAATCTTCAAAATTCCAAGAGTTTTATTTAAATAAAAATTCCTGGCAAACTTCCCCTAGGATTCTCTCGTTAATATATTAATTATTGTTATATATTAGTAATTTGTTATTTATTAAAGGATAAAATTTGGGAAAAATGGGAGGAAAAAACCTGGGGGGGCTTTGTTTTCTGGGAGTCACCTGAATAAGGAAAAAAAATCCTGGGAAAAATGAAAAAAATCCCATTTTTTTGAAAGCTTTGGACTTCCATTTTTCATTCCCAAAAATATCGAGGAGCCACTTTCCTTAATTTAGAAAATTAGGGAAACTTGGGGATAACAGCCGGAAAAAAGCCTGGGGAGTTTTGTTTTCCTGGATATGGAAAAAATTCCTGAGAAAAAGATGAAAAAAGCAGGATAAAAAGAGATTTTGGGGGCTATTTTTAAACTATTTTGGAATGCTGGGAACTGCATTCCAAATATCCATTGGGAATATCCCAAAGATTCCTTTTCCAAAGGGAAATTCCAGCTCAGAGCACAAATCCAGCTGGGATTGGAGTTTCTATTCCATAATTTCTGCTGGTTTTCCTGGGATTTCCCAAAATCCAGGATAATTCTGTGTTTTTTCCGAGCCCTCAGAATTCCAAAGGAGCACAAGGTGTGGGATCAGCCCTGAGGTCTCCCAAGGAAAAATAAAAATATCAAAAAATCCGGAAATTTGGAAATAGCAGCTTCCAAATGCAATAGGAAAAATCCTGAGTTGGGAAAAGTCGGAAAAGGAGTGGTGGGAAAAATCTCCTCTCATTCCAGGAATTTTGAGAAGCTTTGGGATGAGCATTCCAAGAAATCCCCTCAAAATTGGGTTTTCCCAAAGAAATTCCTTCTTTTTCTGGGAATTCTCCAGTGCAAATAAAACTCATCCAGAGCAGGAAAAGGAGATTTTTCATGGGAATTATTTGCAGGAAAAGGGGATAAAACTCCAGAAAAAAAACCCTTTTCCTCTTGGAAAAAAAATTCCCAAAGATTGGAGGTGGATATTCCAGCCCTTCCAGTGTGTTTGGGATCAGGAAAACCTCGGCTGGGGAGGAATTCTTCCCTTTCAAGGCAGCCAGGGATACAATTCCCGCTTTTTCCAGTGGGATTTGGTCCGGAAAGTTTGGGAAAAGGAGGATTTTCCCTTTGGATCAGGAGGTGTGCAAGTTTTCCCTTGGATGGAGCCGGATCCTCTGGATGTGTTCATAGCACGACTGGGGAGGGAATAAAGCAAAAATCAGGGAAAAATTTGGGAATCCTGGGATCAAATCCAAGCTCCTCCTGATGGAGAATCCCTGGTGATCCCAAGGAGAATTCCAACAGAATTCAATCTATCCAAAATTAAGGATAAGGATTTTGCTCCCAGCCTAACAAGGGAATAAATTCCCGAAAATTCCATTGTGCTCGAGAAAAGCTGGAATTCCTGGAAAAGATTCCCTTACCTCCAACGCCGTCAGCAGGAAGTCCAACATTCCTCCCTGGTTGGTGGGATCCATCAAATCCCGGATCAGATGGATTTCAGCTCCCAGGTGTTGGATCCTAGGGAAAAACCAATCCCAAAATCTAGGAAAAATCTCTGGGAACATGGGAGGGGTTGGAATTTTGGAAAGGAGGGGGGAAACTCTGGAATTCTGGAGCTGGTTCCTGGTGCATCCTGATCTGCTGGAGGTGGATCTGGGATCTCAGAATTCCAGAATCCCAGAATTCCAGAATCTCAGAATCCCAGAATTCCAGAGGATTTGGGGATGGAAATGGATGATCCATGGGCAGGGACTTCCCATGATCCAAATTTTCTCCAAGCGCTTCCAACCGGGAACGCTTCCAGGGATGGAGCGGCCACAACTTCGGACGCTCCATCCCAAGGAAATTCCAGCTCCATCCATAAGAAATTCCAATGGCTGGATGGAATTTTGGATTCCTCATCTCCCATCTAAATCCCAGTCCCTGCCGAGGATGGAAAATTCCTGTAGGAATCCCAGAATTCCAGATTGTTTGGGGTTAGAAAGGTCCTTCAAGATGATCCATGGGCAAGGGCCTCCCACTATCCCAGTTTTCTCTGGGATAAGACATGGACACTCTGGAATTCCGGGATAAAAGGAATCTCATTTTCCATGAAATATCCTCTGGGATAAAACACACACACTTTGGAATTCTGGGATAAAAGGGATCTTATTTTTCATGAAAACCGTGAAATATCCTTTGGGATAAGACACGCACACTCCGGAATTCCGTTGGCACTTTATATCCCAAAAACCCAACAACACCTCTGGAAAAACAAACCACATCCAACCCCGAATCCCAAAAGTTTTCATGGGAATTCTTCCACCTGGGAATATTCCAGAAGGAGAAATTTCCACTCACTTGGCTCGGGAGACGACGAACATGAGGAGAGGCAGGAGATCATCCATGGGGAGTCGGAATTCCTTCTCCAGCAGCCGGCACACTGTGTGCTCCAGCTCCTCGTAGGTTTTCCGGAGGATTTCCAGTTTTTCCCTGGGATCCACTGTGGTGCTGTTGGGATAAAAGAGCCATGGAAAAGCCGCATCCGGAAAAACAGGATTGAAAGAACAAAAATTCAGGATGAAAGGATTTGCCCGCATCTCCAAGTGGAATGGGATAATCCTGGAGATCCTCTTCCAGAGGATTTCCAGCTTTTCCCCAGGATCCACCATAGTGCTGTTGGGATAAAAAAGCCATGGAAAAACTGCATCTGGAAAAGCGGGATTGAAAAAAAAAGACAAAAATTCAGGATGAATGGATTTTAGGAGATTCAGAGTTCATGGATTGGCTCCAAAGGGGGGAGGAAAGAGGAGGCACCGAGGTTGGGCCAGGAGATATTCCAGGATGGAATGGGACATTCCTGGGACCTCCAGCATGGAATGGGACATTCCCAGTGGCTCCATGGTGGAAGGGGACGTTCCTGGTGTCTCCCATATGGAATGGGACATTCCTGGTGGCTCCAACATGGAATGGGACGTTCCTGGTGTCTCCATGGTGGAGTGGGACATTCCTGGTGGCTCCAAGGTGGATCCCATCCCATGGATCCACTTCCCTAGGAGCTCCCATCCCATGGATCCACTCAGGCTCTCGGGATGTTCCACTGGATGGATGAAGCTCATGGAGCTCCGTGTCCAGAGGAATGGGCTCTGGGATCCCAGGAAATCCAAGCCAAGCCAAATTTGCTTTGCAGGTGACAACAGTGAATTCCAAACAAGATTTTGTGTGGAATCTTCATTCTGGAATGCTTTAGGGTTGGAAGAGACCTTGAGGAACATCTCATCCCATTCCATGGGCAGGGACACCTCCCACTATCCCAGGCTGCTCCAAGCTGGCCTTGGATATTCCAGGGGCAGCCACAAATCTGTGGGAATTCCATCTCAGCCCCTCGCCACCCTCCCAGCCAGGAATTCCTTCCTTAGGAATATCTGTGGGAAGTGGAAGATGCTGAGCTGGGAATTGCTGGATTTAATCATCGATGTCTCCCTGGAGTTTTGGAAGAAAAAAAATCCATGGAATTCACTTGGAGACAGAAAGAACATCCCAAACAACTTTTCCTTAAGAAGTGAACAGAATGGCCCTGGAATGCTTTTGGAACAGGTACAAATTCCTGGCATTTCCCAAAAAATTTCCTGGGATTTCAGTGGGAAGGGATGGACAGGGACTCACATGAGCTTCTGCAGACACTCGGTGGCTGACAGGAAACATTTGTCCTTGACCAGGGAGCGCCTCTGGAAGAGACAGGGATACCTTTGGAATACCAGGGATAGAGGTTCCAGAGCCATCCCACAAAATTTCCATGGAAATCCATGGGCAGTGACTCTGGATCGGAGCTCATCAGGGAGCTCAGATTCCTGGGATTCCTTCGGAGAAGCTCCATCCTCATCCAAGCCCAATTCCATGTCCCATTCCCATTCCTGGCTGACTCCGAGGGTTTTCCTTACCTGATTGGAGGTCAGGGTGAGATCTTTGAGAGGCCACAGGTGCCTGGAAAGGGAAATGTGGGATTTAGGATGGATTCCAGATGGAATTCTAGTGGTTCTTCCATCTCATCCTCCAAGGAGCTCCCATCCCATGGATCCACTTCCCTAGAAATTCCATCCCATGGACCCACTTGCCCTGGAGCCTCCATCCCATGGACCCACTTCCCTGAGAGCTCCCATCCCATGGACCCACTTTCCTGGGATCTCCCACCAGAGTTTGCGTTTCTCAGGGATCATCCTGGGATAATCCATGAGGAATTTTGTCGCTTTTCCATCCAATTCCTCTCCATTCTTTTGGGCGGAATCCAATTGAGACCCTGGATCTGCTGCTCTCCTGAAATCCCAGAGGAAAATTCCCAAGCTGCTTTCCAGAGGTAGATCCAGGAGCAGGAATGGATGAGGGAAGCATCTGCCTCCACTTTTTCCATCTTTTCAGTCAATATTCCCAGATTTTAACAGGGAATACCCTGGAATGAACATTCCTTTTCCACAGAATTCCTAAATTCAGGATGATTTGGAGCAAAAATTTGGGAATTTTCCACCCAAAAATGAGGTTTCACAGGGATAACAGCAGTTTTCCATGAACAATTCTCCTTCCAGCCAAACATTCCAGAGCATGAATTCCTCCAGCACCCTGGGAGAAACTCCAGTGAAAAACTGGGAAAAATGATGAATCCAACAACTCATGCTTTCTGGGATTTGCCCTGGGGATGGAAAACTCCCGCTTACTTCTGCACATCCAGGAATTCCAGGAGCTGGATATCTGGGAAGAGGCTGAGCTCCGCGATTCCCTGGCAGTAGAGGTCGTCCTCGCGCTGGTGCTGGAGCATGTAGAGCATGGAGAGCTCCGGATAAAAACACGGCAGGATCAGCGGCAGGACCAGGCTGGAGCCCTTCTGGAGACTGGAAAAGAGGGGGAAAAAATGGGATTTTCCAGTAAAATCCATGAGGACATTCCCAAACCCACCCAGCACCCCATGGAAGAGGTGTTTCCGAAGTGTTCTCCTGGTTTTCCGCTCTTCCGAGCTTGGCATGGTTGGGTTGTGGTGGCCACGAGTTGATCCAAGAGGAGCTGGAGCTCCAGGAGATCTCCAGGGAATTCACCAGGAAAAACCTGGAGCTCCAGGAGATCTCAAAAAAAAAATCACTTGGAAAAACCTGGAGCTCCAGGAGATCTCAAAAAAAATTCACTGGGAAAAACCTGGAGTTCCAGGAGATCTCCAGAGTCACAGGGAAAAACCCAGAACACCAGGAGATCTCCAGGAAATTCAGTGGGAAAAAAACCCTGGAGCTCCAGGAGGTCTCCGGAGTCACTGGGAAAAATGTGGAGCTCCAGGAGATGTCTACAATCTCTGGGGAAAAAAACCCTGGAACAACAGGAGATCTCTGGAGTCATCAAGAAAAACCTGGAGCTCCAGGACATCTCAAAAAAATTCACTGGGAAACACCTGGAGCTTCAGGAGATCTCCAGAGTCCCAGGGAAAAACCTGGAGCTCCAGGAGATCTCCAGGAAATTCAGCAGGAAAAACCTGGAGCTCCAGGAGATCTCCAGAGTTACTGGAAGAAACCTGGAGCACCAGAGACCACTTCCCAGCTGGTTTTCCCAGGATATTCCCATGGAATAACTGGAGCTCCAAGACCAAATAAATCAACTTAAAGCATTTTTCTTCTCTTGGATTTGTGGGAATAGCTACGGAAAAATCAGTGGGAAAACCCGGAGCAAGCAGAGCCAGCAGAACCAAAATTCGACTTCTCAATCCCAAAATCCTAAAGCTGGATCCCACAAGGATTCCCACTTTTTATTCCACGGTTTCCACCTCCTCTGCCCCATGTTCTGCTCCAGAACGCGAGGAGAAGGCCCTGGTTCTGTGCTCCACGGAAAACTATGGAAAACTCGGCACTCTGAGCTCAGTCTGGGCACTAAGCCTGGCTCAAACTCACAAACACAAAGTCAGGGCACTAAGCCTGGCTCAAACTCACAAAATCTAAGCCTGGCTCAAAGAGACAACTGACAAGGCTGGGCACTAAGCCCG
>VYXF01010918.1:48453-62461 GCA_013397295.1 Polioptila caerulea
CAATTAAAACCCAAAATAAACCCCAAAAACACAACCAAAAATGCCTCATAAAACCCAACGGAAACAGAGAAAAAAATCCCCAAAAATTTAACCAAAAATGTCCCATAAAACCCAATAAATACAAAAAAACCCCCCAAAAACTCAATCAAAAATGTCCCTTAAAACCCAATAAAAATCCAACAAAATCTCCAAAACCCCAACCAAAGTGTCCCAGAAAACCCAATAAAACCCCAAAAACTCAATGAAAAATGTCCCACAAATCCCAACAAAAAACTCAAAAAAAAGAGGAAAAAAATAATCCCAAAAACTCAATTAAAAATGTCCCTTAAAATCCAATAAAACCCAAAATTAACCCCAAAAATTCAACCATAAAACCCCAAAGAAACCAAACCTGAATTAAACCAATAAAATCCCAAATTATTCCCAAAATCTCCCAGCTGCAGCTTTCCTTCTGGGATAAAAATACCAAAAATTGGGAAAATGGGATTTTTTAGGAAGCTGGGGGAAGCAGGGCAGGAAGGAACGAGATGAATCCATTGGGAATTCCTGGAGGAGAGGGAGGAAATTCCCACCTTTCCAACAAATGTCAGATCCTCCGTGAAGTTCCCTTCATAGACGGAGTCGTCTTCCAACAGCAGAATTCCCGAACCCTTGGGATGAAAGGAAAAGTCAGGAATTCCTGGCATGAACTTCCCACCTGCTCCAGTTCATCCCGGAAAAATTTATGGGATGCAGATTCCAAGAGTTTTTTTATGTTTTAAAAGCCCAACGTTTCCTTTCAAAGTTCAGGAGAAGATCCAGGGAAAAGCCACGGAGAAGGAGGTCAGCAAACTTGGAACAACAAAATTATTCCATGGATTTTCCATGGAAAAGGAACAAAAAGCCAGGAAGGGCCACTCGTGGTGCTCCCAATCCTGGGATATTTTAGGGAATGATCATTCTTTGGGAAATGATTCCAAGAAAAAAGTGTCTGTGTGGAATTCCCTGTGGGAAAGGGATCCAGAAGAATCCAAATCCAACCCCTGTCCCTGCACATAATCCCAATAATCCCACCCTGTCCTGGAGAGTTGCCCAAACATTCCTGGAGCTCCAGCAGCCTTTGGAATGTGCCCTTTCCCTTGGGAATGTCCATCCCCTGCACCCTCGGGGGGCAGAACCTTCCCCTGATCTCCAACCCTCGTTGTCCTCCAGGATGAATTCAGGAATGAGACCTCAACCGTGCCCTTGGCGGTGAATTCCCCATCCCAGGGGTCTCCAGATTCCACGGAAATCCTGGACTCACCACCATTTTATCCGCATGGAACGTCCTCTGGTAGCAGAGCCCCGACTGGGTCACCACGATTCCATCTCCGTGCCTGTGGTCATCCAACCACATCCCGATGTACCTCTCCCCTCTGGAACACAAGAAGAACCCAAATGATGGATCTTCCCGGTTTTCCCAGCTCTCAATCCATCGGATTTGTCCTCCTCTGAGTGATTTTTCTCCCGACACAACGCTCCGGCCTGGACGTCCCACCCAAACTGAGCTCTGGGAATGTTTTCCAAGGAATTCAAACCTTCTCTCCTCCCCTATCCATCCCAAATCTCAAGGATTTTTCCCACCAAACCCCAAGCTGTCCCACACCTCCCACCTTTACCTCTCCCTGTCTTCCCAGACTCCGTATCCGTTCTTTTTGTCCTTTTCCCACTGTCCCGTGTATTTGAAGGGATGCTCGGCCGAGAAGTTCTCCAGGATCCCAAACCCATGGCGCACGTTGTCCTTGAAGTAGCCCTTGTAGACCAGGTCGCTCCCATACCTGCAGGAAGAGGGATGGAATTCCAGACTATTCCAAATACTCCAGTCTGGGAATATTTGATTTGATTGGGAATATTTCTACTCCTGGAGTAAAAAACTCTGGAAGCGAGGAGATCAGGTTCATCTGTCTCTAGGTATTCCAAATATTTGTGATGAATTGGATCCTCCGTTGCTGTTGGGAATGTGCATCACCCAAACGGGACATTCCAGAGCTTCCCAAATTATCCAAGGACTCAACACAGGGGCTTGGAATTGACCTGGGAGAGGCTTTGACCTCTCAGCAGCCTGGACACAGGGAGCTCTGGTGAATCCAAGCTGGAAAATTGGATCCATAGGAAGGAGATCAGGCTTGGATCCAGCTCTGTGGTGGCCACCAGCCCTTCCCTGGACTGCTCCCTGTGGGAAGAGCAGCTCCGAGCTTAAATCCAGAGCAGAACATCCAGGGTGGAGGCCAGGCCTATCCCACTAGGAATGTTTGGTCTATCCCACTTGGCATGGAGAAATCAGGGACAGGGATGAGCAGGAAAAGGGGCCGGCCCAGGGTTCCCAGTGGCCAAAACTTTTGGGGTGACCTCAGAAGAGAAAATTCCAGGGAAAACTCGCAGCCACTTCCAGGGCCTGGAGGGGCTCCAGGAGAGCTGCAGAGGGATGGGGGACAAGGCATGGAGGGACAGGAGCCAGGGAATGGCTTTAAAGTAGGATTTGATGGGATATTGGGAAGGAATTCCTAGCTGGGATGGAATTCCCAGAGAAGCCACGACTGCCCCTGGATCCCTGGAAAGTCCAAGGAAAGGTTGGAGCACCCTGGGATAGTGGGATCTGTCCCTGCCCGTGGGATGAGATGGGAACAGAATCATCTTGAAGCTCCCAAACAATTCTAGAATTCTAAGTGCTCTCAAAGCATTTCCAGACCAGGCTCCCAAGATTTCAGGGAACGTTTCTCCCTTTAAACCTCTGGAACCCCCCTTTTCCCTGGAATTCATCCTGGATTTTACTTACTCACAGATTCCATAGCCCCTCATCTTGCCCTGGTACCAGTGGCACTTGTAGCAGTCGTAGCGGTCCTCGGAGCGCCGCGGGACCAGGCAGATCCCAAACCTGCCAGGGGCACATGGGAAAATCCAGCATGGAAAAATCCAGCATGGAAAAATCCAGACCGGAAAAGGTCGGCGTGGAAAAGGTCAGCATGGAAAAGGTCGACATGGAAAAGGTTGACATGGAAAAAGGTCAGCATGGAAAAATCCAGCACGGAAAAAATCCAGAGTGGAAAAGGTCAGCATGGAAAAATCCAGAGTGGAAAAGGTGAACATTGAAAAATCCAGCATGGGAAAGGTCAACACGGCAAATTCCAGCATGGAAAAAGTGAACATTGAAAAATCCAGCATGGGAAAAGTCAACATGGAAAAATCCAGCATAGAAAAGGTCAACATGGAAAAATCCAGACCGGAAAAGGGCGGCATGGAAAAGGCTGACATGGAAAAATCCAGACTGGAAAAATCCAGCATGGAAAATGGCGACTCCATTGGAATGGATGAAGTTTAAAAACAAATTTGAATTCCATGGTTTGGGGTTTTTTGTTTTTTTTTTGTAAAAACTCCTCATTTAAGTGAGGTTTTAAAAGGATCGAAAAATAACAGGAAGACACTTCCTAGGAATAAATTCCCATGGATTTTGGGTTCTGGGATCAGATTCCAGCTGGATGGAAAAGGTCAGCATGGAAAAAACCAGCATGGAAAACGGCGACTCCGTTGGAGTGGATGAAGTTCAAAAACCAATTTGAATTTCATGGGATTGGGTTTTTTTTCTGTAAAAACTCTTCAGTTAAGTGAGATTTATAAAAGGATCTAAAATAACTTTTAGGAATAAATTTCCATGGATTTTGGGATCTGGGATCAGATTCCAGCTGGATGAAAAAAATGTCAGCATGGAAAACTTCCAGTAAAATCAAGATCAATAATCCTTGAATTTCATGGATCGGTTTCTTAAATCATGAGTAAAAAACTCATTTAAAGGAGGTTTTAAAGGGATCGAAAAATAACAGGAAGACACTTCCTAGGAATAAATTCCCATGGATTTTGGGATCAGATTACAGCTGGATGGAAAAATCCCAGCATGGAAAAGGCCAGCACAGAAAACGGCGACTCCATTGGAGTGGATAAAGTTCAAAAAACAATTTGAATTTCATGGGATTGGGGTTTTTGTTCCGTAAAAACTCCTCATTTATGTGGGGTTTTAAAGGGATCTAAAAATAACTGGAAGACACCTCCTGGGAATAAATTCCCATGGATTTATGGATCAGATTCCAGCCCCTATCTGCAGGTTCCAACCTCTGGAAGGAACCATTCCAGAGGATTCTAAAAGCAGGGAATATCCCGTTTTCCAAGGCTTACCCGTGCTCCTGGCCATCCTGGAAATCTCCGACATGGTGGCGTCCGTCGCGCCACTTCAGCGTCCCCCTGGAATCCAAGGAATTCTCTCACAAAGGGACATCACAACATTCCCAGATGGAATATTCCTAAATATTCAGGCCATCTTAGATGGAGCTTTGAGTCCAGTGGAAGGGAGGGTGGAATTGGATCTTTCCAACCCAAACCATTCCTGGATTTTATGGCAAACATCCAAAAAATTATTCCGAGAACAGAGACACAAAAGGCGCCTCTAGGCCTTGGTTTTCAGCGGGAGGATTTAATCCCATAATGTTTTGGATGAGAGGGAAGGATCCATTCCATTCCCTAATCCCAAAAGTATTTTAGGGATTCGTGCCTTTAGGACCTTGCACATGATCCGGAATTAATTACAGGGATTAATCCAACGGGAGTTCCAGCCTGGCACAGCCCCGTGGACACGGTGACACCACAGCCTGGAATTCCAGCGGGTCAGACTCTGGGAAAACAGAGACAAATACCAATCCCAAGGGATCATTAATTCCAGGGTTTTGTGGGGGCTGGAAAAGTCATTCCAGGGGGTGATACCAAAGCAAGGAGAGCTGGGATTGGTCACTGCGGGTGAAATTCCTGCCCAGCCGTGCCCAGGTCCGGAGCGATTTCCCTCCCTCCCAGTCTCCCACTCCACCCACAGCCACTGACAGCTTGAATTCCAGCCTCATCCCAGAAAATCGGATCCCTGCACGTTCCTCAGCCGGACACAATGGAATTACAAAATCCTAGAATGGTTTGGGTTGGAAGGACTTTAAGGATCATCTCATCCCACAGGCAGGGACACCTCTCACAATCCCAGGCTGCTCCAAGCTGCCCTTGGACATTCCAGGGATCCAGGGACAGCCACAAATCTCTGGGAATTCCAGCCCAGCCCCTCCCCACCCTCCCAGCCAGGAATTCTATCCCACATTGAGTTTCAGGGGATCTTGAGCTTGGAATAAAAGCTGGGAATTATTCTGAGGGAATGACATCAGCCTGAAATCTTGGGCATTTGAGGAATTCTGAGCTCCCTTTGGAGCTGGAGGCCAAGGCTTTGGAATCCCTCAGGGAACGTTGGAATGTTTTTCTTAGTGCTTATGCTGAGCTCATCTGCTTTACCCCCAAATCCCAACTGGAAAAATTCAAAATCCTGGAATCCTGGAATTTCTGGGGTTGGATGGGATCCTAAAGAACATCCAGTTCCAACCCCGTGCCAGGGACACTTCCCACCACCCCAGGGCTCTCCAAGCTGGCCTTGGGCACCTCCAGGCATGCAGGGGCAGCCACAAATCTCTGGGAATTCCAGCACAGCCCCTCCCCACATTCCCAGGCAGGAATTCCATCCCAGTGTTTAATCCAAACCTCCTCTGGGTCGGTTTGACAGGGGATGGTGCAACACCAAAACCAGGACGGGGCTGTTTGACTTTCACCGAGGTTGTTGTTTCAAACACCTCCACGAGAGTGGCTCTTTTCCAAGTTTTCCAGAGGATTGCTCGGATGTGTGGGGAATTTCAATTTTTTAGTTTAGATTTTAATTAATTTCCTTTGGCTTTGCGGGTAGAAACGGAAAAGGGGAGCAGCCAAAGGGGATGAGGGAACAGCTGGAGCTGGGCCAGGTTTAGGTTGGATTTTAGGGAAAAGTTCTTCCCCCAGAGGGTGTCGGGCACTGCACATTCCCAGGGAATGGGCACATTCCCAAGGCTGCTCCAGGGCGGGATTGTTGGGATGTCTGTGCAGGGTTTGGAGTTGGACTTGATCCCTGAGAGCCCTTCCCACTCAGGATATTCCATAATTCCATGTCTGCTCCAGACACGAGGATGTTTAAACCACGTCTGAGTGGGAGTCTGGCCTTCCCCCACCCCAGGTCACCTGGAATTCCAGAACAGACACTGGAGAACGCCGGAATTCTGGGACAGTCACTGGAGAACGCTGATGTTTTTGCCAAAGTGCCCAAATTCCCACTCCCACAGCTCTGCTCACGTGCTCCTCCCTCAGAAATCCCAGAGCAGCCACCAAGGCCAGGATGCTGCTCTTGAACCTTCCAGCAACAAAATCCCGGCAGAGGAATTCCAGGAGTGGGAAGGGAACTCAAATCCAAGGAATTGAACACCTGAAGTCCCTTAATTCTGCCACAGATTTCCCGGGATACCTCACCCATGTCACTCCGTGGGAGGCAGGAGAGGTTTGGATTAGTCCCAGTTTTCCAGCCCTAAGGCAGGAGAGGACAAAAACCAGGAAATGGTTTTGAGGGAGTGAAGGTGGGGATGACCCAAATCCCTAAAAGCTGTTTCAGGGCACAGCACAATCGCTTCCATGGAATATTCAGGATTCCGTTTGGGATTTGGGGTTGGAACTGGATTCAAATCCCTTCCAAGCCATTTCTAGTCTGGATTCTTGCATTATTTTAAATCGAGTCTCTCCCCATCTTTTTTGCTTCCAGAGCAAACTCTGTGAAATTCATGGAAAAGAACATTGCCCAGTGTTTTGGTGGCTGAGGAGCTTGGTCACATTCCAGGTTTCTTCCCAAAGAAATCCCCAGACTCTTCTCTATCCTACATCAAAACAATTCTGCTTGGGATTTTTGATTTACAGACATTCCCTGATTTAAGCTTGGATTTACCGAACAGTTCCCAAATTCCCATTTGAGCTCCTTTTGTCTTTCAACCTTTCTTAATTCCTGGGATGAAAGTCTGGATGTTTCAAGTTTGGATAAAGTCCAGAGAGGTTTTGAGGGCAGAGAATAAAATTGTTCTCCCCGAAGGGTTTTTAGTGAGGATTTTCCTCCTCATGAGGGTGAGATTTTCGTACCCAAGGCTGAGATCTTGGTTCTGGGGTGATCTGAGTCTTTTTGGGGCAGCCTTTAGGATTGAATCCATAAAGCACAGATGAGACATCCACAATAAATCTCGACTTTCAGGATCAGGCTTTGCTAAGCCTGCCCTCAAGGCCGGAATTCCCTCTGGGAATGAGTGAGGCGGGAATCAGAGAGCCAGGTCTGGATTCACTTCCATAACCTCATGAAGAATCAAATTTTGACTTTATCCCCACCCTGGGAGTGCCCAAAAACTGAGCAGATGTGGCTGAGAGACCTTGGAGATCTTTCCCAACCTTCACGGAAACTCCAAGCCACCACTTCCAACCTTATTCCTGCTTGGAAAAGGGGCCCAAACCAGCACTTCCAACCTTATTCTCATTTTGAAAATTGGCCCAAAAAGGCTTGGAAAAAGGGTCCAAAAGGCACTGCCATCCATAAAAGGAAATCAAAGGATATTAAAAAAAGAAAAAAAGGACTTATTTCCCCTTGGAAAAGCGGCCCAAACCAGCACTTCCAACCTTATTCTCATTTTGAAAATTGGCCCAAAAAGGCTTGGAAAAAGGGTCCAAAAGGCACTGCCATCCATATTCCCACTTGGAAAAGTGGCCCAAAAGGCTTGGAGAAGTGGCCTATACCAGCACTTCCATCCATATTCCCACTTGGAATAAGGGGCCCAAAAGGCACTTCCAACCTTATTCCCACTTGGAAAAGGGGCCTAAAAGGCACTGCCATCTTTATTCCTGCTTGGAAAAGGGGCCCAAAAGGCTTGGAAAAGTGGCCCAAAAGGCACTTNAACCAGCAATTCCATCCTTATTCTCACTCGGAAAAGGGGCCCAAAGGGCACTTCCAATCTTAGTCCCACTTGGAAAAGGGGCCCAGGAGGTTCCTGACTTGCCATGGGGCTTCTCCCAGAGCCACTCTGGAGAAGTTTGGGTTGACCTTGGAGATCTTTCCCAACCTTCACGGAAACTCCAAGCCACCACTTCCAACCTTATTCCCATTTTGAAAAGTGGCCCAAACCAGCACTTCCATCCTTATTCCCCACTTGGAAAAGTGGCCCAAAAGGCATGGAAAAGTGGCCCAGAAAGCACTTCCAACCTTATTCCCCCTTGGAAAAGTGGCCCAAACCAGCACTTCCATCCTTATTTCCCCTTGGAAAAGGGGCCCAAAAGGCACTTCCATCCTTATTCCCCCTTGGAAAAGGGGCCCAAAAGGCACAGAAAAGCGGCCCAAACCAGCACTTCCAACCTTTTTCCCATTTTGAAGAGTGGCCCAAACCAGCAATTCCATCCTTATTCCCACTTGGAAAAGTGGCCCAGAAAGCACTTCCAACCTTATTCCCACTTGGAAAAGTGGCCCAAAAGGCATGGAAAAGTGGCCCAGAAAGCACTTCCAACCTTATTTCCCCTTGGAAAAGGGGCCTAAAAGGTGCTTCCAATTATATTCTCGCTTGGAAAAGTGGCCCAAAAGGCACGGAAAACTGGCCCAAACCAGCACTTCCAACCTTTTTCCCGCTTGGAAAAGGAGCCCAGGAGGTTCCTTACTTGCCGTGGGGCTTCCCCCAGAGCCACTCGCCCTCGTAGGCGGCTCCCCGGAGCCGTCCCTCCGTGCGGAACGCGTAGGTGAAGAAGCGCCGGGCCGGGGCCTCGCTGCCTTCCCCGCTCCAGCCCCAGAGCGGAAAATCCCGCTTCCCGTTGAGCGCCTGGCGCACGGCCTGCTCCAGCTTCCACCGCCACACGGCCTGCGGGCACGGAAAACCGGGAATCAGCACCGGTGCCGGGAAAATCAGCCGGGGACAACTTCAGGGAAGCAGCGAGGAACTGCTGGGTTCCCATCAAAGCCCGTCTGCAGCTTCTCCTGGAAGCTGGATACTGCGCCAAGGCACGGCAGTTGGGAGGGAGGAATTCCCACTTGGATGTTAAAAAGCAGGAAAATTTCCCACGTGGATATTAAAAAAAAAAAAAAAAGGAAATCAAAGGATATTAAAAAAAGAAAAAAAGGAAATAAAAATTTCAAGTTGATTTGAAAAAAGAGAAACTTCAGGGAAAGCAGCAAGAAACCGATGGGTTCCCACCAACATTCCTCACCCACCATCAACTCTGAGCCACCTCCGGCCATCTGATCCAGAGTTTTCCTGGAAAAGGAGCCAAAAATCCCAACCTGACCCCGGCCTGGATTATTCTCCTGCTTTAAATAATAAAGAGATGGGAAAATCCCAACGCCTGACCTTCATCTGAGGGTCCTTGGTGGAGAGGACAAACGTCTCTTCCGGGGTTGTGATGCGCAGGCCATACCTGGGAGAGAAAAAAAGATGGAAAACACAATTCCCAATCCATCAGCTCCTCCCATTCCCCTCCTGGAGCTCCTAATACTTTCCCAGGTGGTTTTTCTTGAGAGATCTCAAGTTCTACAGAGCTGGCTTAAATAATTTTGGGATTCATTGGCAACAAACAGGATGAGAGGAAACAGCCTCCGCCTCTGCCAGGGGAGGGTCAGGTTGGACATCAGCAGGAATTTTTTCATGGAAAACGTCGTCAGGCATTGGAATTGCCCAGGGAGGTTGGGAGTTTTCATCCCTGAAGACGTCCAAGTAATTCTGGCCTGGGGATGGGACCCAGGTTGGATTTGATGATTCTGGAGGGCTTTTCCAACCTCAAAAATTCTGGGATTTCAATCAAATTCCAAGGTGTTGAGACCCCATTATCCAGATCTCAATCCCACTGCTCGGAAAGGAGATGGCGCAAAGCTTTGGATCATTCTCCCATCAACCTGAACATTTCTATTCCTTCTATTTGAACTCCCAGTGGGAATTTCTCACTCACGATCCCGGAGCCAGCTTCTCTCCGCAGTTTTCATCCACCCACACCAGCTTGAGATCAAAACTCTGGAAGCTGTTTCCCTGGGAAAAAAACAGAAAAGGTGGATCTGTTATTGCTGGAAACATCCATGGAATGGCAGAGTTGGAGTGGCAGCACAAATTCCCAATTTTTGGGTCCATCAATCCCACAAAATGGGATGAGAGACCCTGAAGATGGAAAAATCATGGGAAAAGGAAGGAAGTTCTGGTTTGAACATTCCAAAAGCTCTTCCAAAATTCCATGGCCACATCCAGGAGTAAAATATTCCCATGTGATCCTAATCTCCACAGGAATTCCTTCCCTATCACATGGCAGCATTCCCAAATCATTCCAGCCAATATTCCCAGAGATTTGTGCCTGCTCCATCCCTGGAATTATCCAAGGAAAGGTTGGGCAGGGCTTGGAGCAACCTGGGATGGTGGGAGCCATGGAATGGGAATGGATCGGGTTTTGGCTCCCTTTCTATCCATTGCATTCCAGGATTTATTTAGGTTTTGGACTCCAGGTGGCACCGCCAAAAATATCCCAGAAATCCCAAATTTAAGGAGTCACTTTTGGGATCAGCAGCACCCAAACAGAACAAATTCTAACAGCTGGAATAAAAGGAAAATTCAGATTTCCCATCTCCTTTCCCTGCCTCACATCCAGATGTTGACAGGGAGTTTTCCAAGGAATTCCACAGTGTTTTCCCAGATTTGGGAGAACAAACAAGAAAGGGATATCAAGATTCCCAATCAGGTCAATCCCAATCCAGTTGGAATTCCCAAACCTCCATAAACCTCAGCAGCAGCAGGTGGGACACAGATGGGGAGTGTGGATTGAACACAGAGATAATTCCATGGATTTATTGATTCCATGGATTTGCTGATTCCATCTTCCCATCCCACCCACCAGAGCCAGACCATGATCCAACTCAGTCAGAACAGGATGGGTGGCACAGGTTTCTCTTCCCAAAGTTTTTGGGGAATTGTCATCAGGAGGATGGGAATTCCACAGTGTCCAGGTAGAGCAGGGAATCTCCAGGCCATTCCCAAGGCCGGATCCTGATTATTCCCAAGGCTGTGTTTGGGAGAGCTTGGGAATGTCCCAGCTCCCAGGGCAGGGTCTGGATACCTGAGGAGCAGAGGAGATTCCTGCTGGATCCCAGGAGCTCAGTCAGAGCCATCCAAGCTGGAATTCCCTCTTGGGAACGCATCCCACAGCACAAAATTCCCAAAATAACCCCAAAACCACCTCCAACGTCTTCAGCCATGCCACAAACATGGAAAATCCTGTTCATCCCAGTCAAATCCAGTTTATTCCAATCAAATCCAGTTTATTCCAATGTGTGGGAGCTCATGGAATCATTGATCCATCAGATCCCTTGGAATAACTGCGGGCCACAATTCCCTGTGGAAAAGGGTTTGGATCTCTCCAAAGGTGCCTGTGGTGGTTGGATAATCCACATTTCCTGGGAAAATGTTCTGTGGATCTCCTCCACTCCTACCCAGATTTTCCTTTATTTTCCAGAGCCAAGCACACGTGGATGGATCCAAGACAAAGTTTTTCCAGCTTTTCCCAGCAGCCAAACTCAGCTGTACTTTCAGCATCAAAAAACCACAGAATTTTCCTGCCATTCCTATAGAAATTCCTGACATTTCTGCCATTCCATCGGAATTCTAGAGTTGTTTATCCGTGTTCCCTTGCCAGTCATTCCGGAGGATCCCAGCTCACCTGGATGAGCACCAGGACGTCGTCGAAGAGCAGGAGCCGCTCGGAGCGGGCGCCGCCGGCAGCGATAGGAACGTTCCTGCTGTCCTCCAGGAGCCGCCTCTCGGGGACACACAGCACGTCCTGGAGCAGCAGGAAAAACCGGGATTGGGAGAGGACAGGGAATTCCAGGCAGGAATTCCTGCAGGGATCAGCTGGCTCGGGGTTCCAGTGACAGTGACACGTTTGGGATACAAACGCAGCTTTGAAACCCCCAGGGAGTTTCTCCAATTCTTGCATTCAGCTCTGCTCTACTGAATTCCAGCCTCAAATCCCTAATCCATATCAAATTCCCAATTCATATCCAATTCCCAATCCATATCCAATTCCCAATCCATATCAAATTCACTCTGGCTCAGGGTTCCAGTGACAGACTTGGGACACAAATTCAGCTTTGAAACCCCCAGGGAGTTTCTCCTGTTCTTCCATTCAGCTCTTCTCTGTTGAATTCCTACCTCAAATCCCCGATCCATATCCAATTCCAAATCCATATCAAATTCCCAATCCATATCCAATTCCCTCTGGCTCAGGGTTCCAGTGACAGTGACACATTTGGAACACAAATTCAGCTTTAAATCCCCAGGGAGTTTCTCCAGCTCTTCTACCCAGCTCTGCTCTGTCGACTTCCAGCCTCAAATTCCCAATCCATAATAAATTCCTGAACCGTATCAAATTCCCAGTCCATATCAAATTCCTGATCCCTACCAAATTCCTGATTCCTGTTAAATCCCCAATTCACATACAATTTCTGATCCATACCAAATTCTCAATTCACATTAAATTACCGATCCGTGTTAAATTCCTGATCCATGTTAAATTCCCAATCCACATGAAATTCACAATCCATACCAAATTCCCAATCCCTGTTAAATTCCCCACCCATACAAAATTCCCAATCTCTGTTAAATTCCCTATCCACATTAAATTTCCCATCCCTCTTAAATTCCCCATCCCTGTTAAATTACCAATCCCTGCTAAATTCCCGACCCCTGCTAAATTCCCAACCTGTTAAATTCCTGATCCCTGTTAAATTCCTGATCCCAGTTAAATTCCTGACCCATACCAAATTCCCCATCCATTTTAAATTCCCCATCCCTGTTAAATCCCCCACCCATACAAAATTCCCAATCCCAGTTAAATTCCTGATCCCTGTTAAATTCNCATGTTGAATTCCCGATCCATGTTAAATTCCCAACTCGTGTTAAATTCGCAATCCCTGCTAAATTCCCGATCCCTGTTAAATTCCTGATCCACATTAAATTCCCAATCCCTGTTAAATTTCTGATCCTTGTTAAATTCCCGATCCACGTTAAATTCCTAACCCCAGTTAAATTTCCAATCCCTGTTAAATTCCCAATCCCTGTTAAATTTCCAATTCATGTTAAATTCCCAACTCATGTTAAATTAATTCCCAATTCATGTTAAATTCCCAACCCTTGCTAAATTCCCAATCCCTGCTAAATTCCCAATCCCGGTTAAGCTCCCGTGGGCCTCACAGTGAATTTGCAGCCCAAGGATTTCCACAGCTCCTTGGTGATGGAAGCTTCATCCAGGACCTGGCTGATGAAGGATTCCAGCTTCCCGAATTCCCGCACAACAGCGGCCACCACATCCTGCTCACATCCCTGGAAAAGGCGGAAAAGCCCGAGGAGTGCTTCACACTGGGGCCAAGGCTGGATTTTCAGGGATATTTATCAATGTCCAGGCTGGATTTTAGGGAATATTTAGCAACGTGTCCCTCCTGGAATGAAGGAGATCCAAGTTGGATTTTTTGGAATATTCAGCAATGTGTCCATCTTAGACCGAGGGAGGTCCAGGCTGGATTTTTTGGGATATTTACCAAAAAAGATCCAGATTGGATTTTAGGGAATATTTAGAAAAGAAGGTCCAGGTCGGATTTTAGGGACTATTTAGCAACGTGTCCCTCCTGGAATGAGGGAGATCCAAATTGGATTTTCGGGAATATCCAGTAATGCGTCCATCCTGGACTGAGGGAGGCTGGATTTTCAGGAATATTTTCCAAAGGAGCTCAGGGTTGGATTTTTAGGAATATTTATCTATGTCCAGGCTGAATTTTAGCGAATATTTAGCAAAGATGGTCCAGGTTGGATTTTAGGGAATATTTATCATCATGTTCCTCCAGGAATGAGGAGATTCAGGTTGGATTTTTGGGAATATTTATTAATGTCTAGGTTGGATTTTTGGGAATATTCAGCAACATGTCCATCCTGGAATAAAGGTGCTGCAGGCTGGATTTTAGGGAATATTTATCCATGTCCAGGTTGGGTTTTAGGGAATATTTAGCAATGGAGGTCCAGACCAAATTTTAGGGAGTATTTATCCATGTTCAGGATGAAATTTAGGGAATATTTAT
>VYXF01010923.1:0-16016 GCA_013397295.1 Polioptila caerulea
CAAATTAAGTTTGAACTGAGCTTCAGCCTCTCTAATTTTTTCCTACGTGCCCTAGGAACTCCCTTAAATACTTCCTGAGAGACCTGACCCTCCTTCCAAAGATTATACATCCTCTTTTATTCCTAAGTTCCTCCAAAACCTCCTTGCCTATCCAGGCTGAACGTTTGCCTCATTGACTCATCTTTGATGACTGTCCCTATCATCTTTTGGCACATAGGGACAGTCTGTTCCTGTGCCCTAAAGATCTCTGTTTTGAAGCATACCCACCTTTCCTGGACTCCTTTAAGGGTTGCTTCCCAAGGAACTGTCTGAATAAGTCTCCTAAATAGGTCAAAGTCTGCCCTCTGGAAGTCCAATGTAAAAGTTTTATTGATGTTCCTCCAGATTTCACCAAATATTGAGAACTCTCTAAGTTCATGATCACTATGCCCCAAGCGGCCTCCAACCACAACATCTCCCACCAATCCATCTCTATTTGCAAACAACAGGCCTAACACAGTTCCTCCCCTGGTGGCCTCACTCAGCAGTTGTGACAAAAAGTTGTCCTCCACTAAGAACCTCCTGGACTGCCTCTCTTCTGCTGTATTAAGTTCCCAGCAGGTGTCTGGTAAGTTAAAGTCACCTACAAGAACAATCCTGAAACATTCTCCAGCTGCTTATAGAATAAGTTGTCCACCTCTTCTTCCCGGTTGGGTGGATGATGAGATGCTATGGGCTTTGAATTCCCTCTGGAGTTCCAAATGGCTTGGCTAGGGTGTACTCTGCCTGTTCCTCACCAAATCCCAGAATTCTGACAGCATTTCCCTGGCTATGCCCAGGAAAATTTGAACGCAGCCCTGTTGTGAGCAGATGGAAAGCAGCAAGCATTCCCTTCTTCATCTGGAGTTGATATTCAGATATTAATGACATATTGTTGAAACCATGATTATGTCACAGGCTATGAGTGAAAGGAGGGTCTTTGCTGAATAGATCAGTGACAGGACACATCTCAATTTGTCTGTGCCATCGGAGACTCTCACGTTTTCCCTGTGGGGTTTTGGAAGGACATTGTAGAGGGTTTGATTGTCAGCTCCTCAGCAGCCAAGGTGGATTTGATGGCATTCCCCCTAGGCTGCAGAGCTAGAAATAAAAGGGAGATCGAGTATTAAGCTTGCAGAAACTTTGGGTTAAATTAATCCATTTAAATCCACTCTTGGCTTCAGTGGGATTTGTCTCCAGGATTAATTTGTGGGGCTTTTCTCACTGGTATTTAGAAGGAATTCACTGCTGTGAAAAACCATGGAGTGGATGTCACACAATCTCTCTGCATCTCTCATGGGAGTGGCATCTTCCTACTTCAAAAGAAACAGCTCTAAATATGAGGATGAGGAACAAAATCCTTTTCAGATACCTAGGCAGGCTCTGAGGTGCTGCTCTGAGGAGGGGCGAATCTCCCCCAGCTCCTTTCCCCTCTATTTGATGGAGAAGGTCATCAGAACACTATAGAGAACAAGATTTTCTTCTTTCTGTGAACATCCCATCCCCCATTTGAAATGGGGATGCAATTTAACAGCAATTGTGGTTTTACAGCCTCAGCTGTGCTCTGGGAGGATCCTTACTGTGTCCAAAGCAGCTCCATCACTCAGAAGAACCAGGATCTTCAAAGCCACACCAAAAATCCTCTGCTTCCATCAAGCTTCAAGCACAGAACTGAAACTGCCTAGAGTTCCAGTGCTTGATATTTGCAGGAACCTCTCTGCCTGTCATGCTGGAGGGCACACATGTGGCTTTGTACCACGCTTTGGAGATTTCCAGGCTTCTAAAGTGCTCATCATAGAGCCTTTGTGAAAGCAAGAAGAGGCAGAGAGGGGAGCCACCTTCTTCTTCCTTAATGCTGTACATGTTGCATTTAAAGCATGGAAAAATGGATTTGGACCATGGTGAGTGTAAACACTTAGTTTAGTACAAGCGACCCTCTAGCTGGCACTCATTTCCAAACAACAGTTTTAACCTTTTCCAAATGCAGGGTTCCTGACCACTCTTCAGTTGCTGAGACGAATAACTCACTCCAAGTGCCCATAGGGATCTCATGTTTCATCTTTGAAACATCTTTCGACATCTTACAAGCTCACCTTGTAGGAAATGAGATGTAACAACCAGGCTTACCTCACAACAGCATGCTTGGAAGGCAATCTGTTGCCTGTACCCCTTCCAAACCCATGATTTTGTTGGCTGTGGCATTTCTGGAGAGGGCAGGCAGCCTATGTGAAACCAAAGCTGTTGTCAGTAAAACAGGGCTTGCTAAATTTCTACCTGAAATTATTGCAACTGCAGTGGGATGGGAATATCTATGTGGTTCTGCCATCACTTTGTTCTGGAGAACAGAACCATAAAAACAGATTCCCTATCTGGAAGGGAGGAAAAAGTACTGAAGATTTTGGGATTAAAAGATCTTTTTGTTTTACAGGGAAAGTGCCTTTAAGAGGGCAGGGCTCTTGTTTAATTTGTCAGCATCATCCTAGCGTTCAGAATAACATAGTTTAAGGTTGGCACACACTTGCCCAGAACTGGAATCTGGTAGTAGTGAAAAATATTTGGTGCCTAGGAAGGGATTGAATCCTTTTAACACCTTTCAGACTCAAAGCACAGACTCTTGGCCAAAAAACCCATGGGGCAAAACTTACTGTGCAACAACTGAGAGGTGGTTTTGTAATCTCATTTTTGTGCTGGGCTGTTCAATTTGACTTAATTTCTTCTTAGTAGGGGTTAAATCAGTTGAAATCCCCTGATATTTGCCCATGTGTTGATGTGGGCTGGTAGAGTTTCATTGGTCCCCTGTTTCCTAAGACATGGGCCATGTCCACTTCCTTCACCAAGGAGGAAATGTTCTGGGAGCTCTCAGAACTCTGCAGCGCTTGAGCTGGGGCAGCATTTCTTTTCTGGGCCTATCCCCGAAACTACAGAAAACACTGACCAAATTTAAAGCCTTTAAGAGGCAATGTATAAACCCAGAAGACAAAAAGGGACAGGGACAGAAAAGAAAGCCAAGAGAATAAGTTTTTTGTTTGTTTTGCAAAAATGAGTATTTTTGAATAGTAAATAAATTGCAGTGGCAGTGAGGAATTACTCTGGCTTGGTTTGAATCACACTGCAGCATTATTATGTGTTTCTTCATCTGCATCATAGGAGAAGAGCAATCTCTATTCTGGAAGTGCAGCTAAATTACAGGTAGTCTCAAAACAGTTTTCAGATTTGCCAAATATATTTATGTATCAGCAGCTCTATTTAAATATTTCCTTTGCCTCCATTCTCCATCTGCCATGCCTGCTAATGCTTTCTTAGAACAGAGAGATGTTTGGAATAGGAATGAGTTAATCTTTACAGGAGGGAGCGTATAGATTTGGAGTGAGAGCAGGGCAGCAAACCTACCTCAGCTACTGAGGGGGCAGCAAAGAAGAGCTGTAATGTTTAATGCCTCACTGTGCAGCTGTGAGCAAGGAACAGAAGGTATGTGGTTTGCTCAGGTTCGGATTTAATTGGGAAGTGAATTACAGCTCCCCTGCAAAGTGCTGAAGAACTGGAGGGGAAAATGCGGCTGAGTGACACCGGGATGCTGCTGTGATGGGCTGGCTGTGGTCAGTACAGCGCCTGTGCAGGTGTGTGACACCTGAGTGCTGCTGTGATGGGCTGGCTGTGGTCAGTACAGCGCCTGTGCAGGTGTGTGACACCTGAGTGCTGCTGTGATGGGCTGGCTGTGGTCAGTACAGCGCCTGTGCAGGTGTGTGACACCTGAGTGCTGCTGTGGGGGGAGGACTGTCTTCAGTAGTTAGTCTGAGACTGCCTCTGGACATCTAAGGTGATGACATTTTATGGAAGCTGCTGCCCCCAAATTTACTGGCACCCACAGAGGGCGCAGGACTTCAGTGTGAAGCCTGAGTTGCATCATTTCCCTGTCCTCCTGAACTTGTTTTTCTTATATTGAACCACTTTGTCTCTCATTTCTTTGCCCTGAAACTGTCAGGTCACAGATGTTTGGAAGTGATGGAGAGAAGCTGCTCAGTCTCCAGCCCTATTTCAAGCCCCATAATGTGACAACTTGATTAGCTGTCCAGGTCAAATAATTTTTTTCAGCTGACTGCAACAACAACTGGGCACAGGTGTTACCTCTTGTGTCAAGGCATCATCTTGCTGAATCCTTTTGTTTTTTAGGCTTTGCTGGAGGAGGCAGGGAGGACATGGCCCCACTAGGCTGTTTCTAATGTGTGTCGCATACATTTATTTTCACAACGGGACACTGAGGTGCTCAAATTCTTTCAGCACCGTGTGGTTAATACAGCCAGATGGGCTTTGCCCAGGGGAAAAGACTGCAGGAACAATCACTTCATGGAGGTGCTTCTGGGGAAGAGAGGACTGAGAAAATGCTTTGGAAGCTTAAAAAAGGAAAAGAAAAAATGGAAAGAGCCAAATACAAATCTTTCTTAGAGGAGAGCAAAGATTCCTTCTGGACTTAAAATAATTGGAGCTGTGCAGCCAGGTATTGACCAAGGTTGTGAATTGCAAATATGGATAGCACTGGCTTTACTGGCAGGAAAACCAGAATAAACACAGTTACTGTTGTTTCCATAGTACCTCAGTCAAAAGAGCATGCCCTGGTTTCTGTGCAAGCTTAATAATGTACCTGTTTATCAAAAATGGTAAAATGTTGTATTCTGCTGCCTTTTCCTGGAAAAATTAACATACAATTAAAAATCCAGCATTGTCCAAATATCTGAAATGCTTGTGCAGGCTTTTCTTAGTATCTCAGTAACAGGCTTGGACCAAATGAAGAGATGCAGTCTCTGCTGTTTCTCTATCACCATAAGAATTAAGAGTGCTTCAGGCTTTCTTGGATCATAAGCTGAGGGCATGGTGGGTTGGTTTTGGGGTTTGCTTGGTGTGTTGTCTGCAGTCTTACTGGTTACAGGAACCTGTGAGGAAAAAAGAGGCTCTTTACATTGCACTGTTGCTCTGAGAATTTGTACTTCCTTCTTAATTTGTGTCCTGTCCCTGAGTTTTCTGTAAAGAGGGGACTGAACCAAGTTTCCCTGCACTGGAATCATTACGCAAAGTAATTCTAATATTGGTGTTGATTCTCTAAAATCTGTCTTTACCTATTTGTCAGTTGTTGAATGTTCTGCTTTCCTTCAGGCAAAAAAAATGAGGTGTTTGGAGCTGCTGTTTCCCAGCCTCAGCTTTTTAGCAGGCCCTGGTTACAAGCACCTCTCATACAGATGGAAGAAGAAAGTGAAATTCCACTTTTCCATGGCTACATTGGCAGTTACTAAATAGAAATCCAGAATCAAACCCTGCTCAATTTCCAAAGCTCTGCAAAATCTGTTACTCACTATAATTTTAATGCTTATTGATTAAATAGCATTTTCTTGAATATTTTTGGACTAAAAATTTCATTGATAATCCATTCCTGTGCTTTGCACTGATGGCAAAGTCACCTGGGAGGCTTCATGAGCTCACAGAGTTTTTTTTCCCTACAGTTCCAAGGTACAATTCAGAGGACTGTAAACACTTGGAGCGATGCTCTTCCTTTAGAGCATGATAAAAAAATGTTTTATATATATATAATATATATAAATACTTTATGTATGACACATTCAGAGTCTTTTGGGCACCCCAAACATGGCACAAATAAAGTAGGGTAATTTTTCACATAATGTCCTCATTATTTTCAACTCTAGAGTTGATAAACTTTATCAGGATACAGATAAACTGCATTGTAGTAAGTGATTATTCCCCAAAATTCTGAAGTCCAGGCATTTTGGAGACTCCCATGAAAACAGAAAATGTGCTTTCTGCCTGTCTCCTAAATTAGATTAAATGGATTAAATGAAAGGACTTTAATCCTGAGATATTAAACCAACTTGGGAGGAAAAGAAGGCTTCTTTAGCATCCAGTTTTCCAAGTATCAAGGAAATTTTGGCTAATAGTGAGGGCCAGTTTTCCCTCTCTTTGCCTTTGGAGAATGTGGCAGCTGAGTGGGAAGGTGGTAAAGTGGAAATTAGCAAACACATGGAATGGGACTCAATTAGTAAGGAAAAAATGTCATTTTTGTGGGTCAATGGCAGGAGCTGCAAAGATCTCAGGATCCCAGTGGGGGAGTGAGCAGGCAGGTGCCTGAACTGGGGGAAATTAGAACTAAAAATGTCCAAATAATCAAAATAAATCAGAGATCTACAATGACTGAAATTGTACAGAGCTGTACAGCACCTTTTTTCTGAGACTGCCGAATTGGGCTGGAAGAAATAAAGTATTTCCTTCACCCTTTTAGCTGAGGATATAAAAAATGGACTTAGGGCTCAGGGGCTTAATACTCAGCAGCTCTCATTAAAATTTTTACACAATGTTTTAATCAGATGTTGAGACCTAATATAAAATGGCCAGTAAATTTTTATTTAGTGTGTGAATTGAACAAAATTTATATTGTGAGTAGTTTCGCCATTTTCCTTTGGAGAAATAATTCCTCAAAAGCAGAAGATGTTTAAAAGGGAGCAAATTGAATAATAACTTATGATGGAAGTTTAAAAAGGAGTGGGGAGGGAAGAGAAAAACTAGGTTACAAAATTGAAAGTGTTTTGTATAAAAATGGATATTAAAATAATTAGAATAGACCAAATCCTCTTAGCATCGTGCCTTTATATTGTGCTTGTAAAGTGATTGGAGATTACTTGAGGGATGGAACTGGAAGTGAAACCTATCACTGAATAATGGAATTAAATCCCATTTTCATTTTCAAAATCTGAAACCAACATATAGTGATGGGCTACTTTTCCTCTCAGCTGCTTAAAATCAAGAATTAGTTTTTATCTGAGCAACTTATCAGGAAAATCCAGGAGTTCAAAGGGATATGACTGAAGGCAGTGAAAGAGTTGAACCAAGCTCACAGAGAGGTTTTGCCCTGGTTTTATTCTCTGAAAGGAAGCAATGCCACTCTTTGCTGTGCATAAATAAAAAGTCAGGCATACCCTGAAGGAAGCAAGACAGGATCAGTTTAACATCATTGTTGATTATTTTAATGACAGATTCCTGATCTGTGGTACATATCAACGGAATTCCACGCCCTGCTCCCTGTTCTGTGTCACCGTGCTCCTCAGAGAGGCTAGAGTGGAGACCCAAAATTCTTCATTTCCATTTGAATTTTCTTCTCTATTTTTTTCCTCCCCAAAAATTGTGGTCAGAAGTCAGAAAATCTTCTTTGCTTCCATCCACTGTTTTGCACTCTAACTGTCATGGCCTTGGACATTTTCTTTTCTCCTCCTGTTGCTCACAGACTGAGCTGAAACCATCCTGACTTTGTGGTCTCTTCCACCCCTGGAACACTCCTGGCAGGACATGCGGGTGATGTGTGCTCTTTGTGCTTTCCAAAAGCTGGCAGCAGAGCCTAGAAAATGGCAATTTTCAGGGGCAGTGAGGTATTAGAAGCTGCCATGAAGAAAAGCCCCCATAAAACCAGGTTGGTCAGGAGCAGAATTTGTGCTGACACAACCAGAAAACGGGAGAATAGAGCCCTGGTGACACGAAGGAGATTTCCTGCAGTCCATTGTTTGAGGGGGAGCAAAGGAATTGAGCAGGAAAACATTGGGATCTGTGGTTTCCATGTCTCTGGAAACCCCACCAATCTCCTTTAATGTTTCTGGTTGTCTGGATTGATTTGTACAATGCACCTATTCCTTAACTTTTAGGTCCTGAGGTGAAAATATGACACCGTGGCAGCAGTTGGGTGTAGGTGGAAGATGGGTTGGAGGAAATCAGGGGTTTTTCATCACTGCAGTGGCATAAACCCTATAAATGACAGCACTAATTGCAGTCTTACAAGGGGTGTAACTCTGGGAAAACAGCTTAAGGCATTAGACAAAACTAGCAGCTATTAAATGAGTGAGATAAGAATCAGGCTATCATTTTATCTCTCTGTATGCATGTAATCTTGGAGCCTTCTGTAGCTATAAACCAGCAGCTCTGGCTAATAGTTTATTCCAGATATATTTTAAAAATCAGCCTGTGAAATACAAGCCATTAAACTCCAAGTGATTGTCAGTGGTGAGTGAGTTATCTCCCAGCACACCGGCACAGAGCAGATGATGGATTTTCCAAGGAAACCCAGGCATTGTAATTCCATTACCATGCCAAGCACTGTAATTGTTCAGGACGCTACAACCATGTCCCATTTCCCCTCTGTGCTTGTTCCCGCATCCCCAAATTAATCCTGATAAGGGCTAAAGTGCAGCTCTGGTGGCACACTTGCACTTTTCCTGCCAGCATCCCTCCAGTGGTGCCATCAGTTGGATAATCCATGGCTGGGATCCATCATTTATGTGCTGTTGTTTGGGTGATGTATGGACGCGATGCATCACTGCAGGACTGCCAGGAGAAATATCCCAGAGGCTGACAAGCTTTGTAAGAGGGAGAAAAAGAATGAAAATACTTTTAAATGGGAGAAAGTTTAGTTATTTATGAGAGTTAGAAAGGAAGGAGGGGAGTTGGGTGAGGAGGGGAATATGATATATAGGTGTTTTGACTTCCAGAAATACCTAAATCAACAGGAGCTGCAGGTGTTTATTAAACCCAAAAATTAGGGAAGGGTATTTCCATACTTCCAGCATTGTGCCTTTCCCTCCTCTGGAACTGCTGGAAGAATGATTAAGGCATTACTTGTAGCCTGGAGACTCAAAAGCTCTACTTTTACCTGTCCCGTGTCAGCTCCTGCAGGTAGAACCAACACTTTGTGCTCTGACCTGCTCATGCTATTTGTGCCCACCACTAATGACAGAATTAGATGGTTAATTATTACAATTGCACTCATTATAGAATATTGTTCGGTTTTTATGCTAATGGAGCATTATTATTAATTTTTATTTAATGCTGTACAGTCACACACTGGAAGGCCACAGTAAATAAATTTAGGTCTGAAACTCTGATGGAGTTTGACAAATGACACAAAGTTCAGACATCTGGAGTCACTGTCAAGCTTTCTGTCATTCAGATCCTTTTTGAACCTCAACTGAGGAGAATCCTCTGGGATCATCTGAATAACCTGGTAGAACAGGGGTTCTTTGTTCCCCTCACAGAAATTATGTGAGCAGAGATGGGGCTGTCTGGAGGTATCTCAGTATTTTTTCCCTTTTTTTTTTTTTTTTTTTTTCAAAAGAAAGCTGTATAAAGAGACCTTTGATTTAATATTTTAGATTTCTGTCTGCTTTTTAGCTCAGTGCCACCAGTCTACCTGCCCTGGTGACATCCTTCCATTAGTGTCCCAAAGCATCCAGGTTTAGGAGGATTTCTGCACTTCTGTTCACAGATAAAGTATATTTGGGGATGGAGAAAGTGTAAAGACGTGATTATTAGAGGTTAATAAACAGCAAATAAATAAGAATACATTGAGAGGACTCTCATGGCTCCTGAGCTGGCAGGAACTGCATCTTAAAATCACAAGGGAATCTTGTCATTCTTCCCCTGCTTGCCAAAATCGCTCCTCATTTCTCCTCTCCTCATTCCTAACAGGCTGTAAAAGTCCCTCTCTGTGCTTTTCATTCTGAGCCAGAAAGTGGGAAAGCCTTTCAGCCTCACTCCATCTCCATTTTAGGTGATTACCGTGTCAACTGAGCTTGGGTTTCTTTTCAGGCTGCCTCTGATAGTCCTGGTCTCTATTTCCAGCTTTTGATCACTAATTCTGTCCTGGGGAAGTGCCTGTCTGTGCTGCAGCCCTTTGGATTAATGTGGTTTGCTGTAATCAGGACCCAGGTGATGGGAAACAGACTTTGTTACGTGATGAGCAATCCCTTCAGTACAGCCTCAGACACTTTGGATTTGTTTTGGAGGAGAAAAACTGGCCAGAAAACTGTCTGGGAAATTAGGAGGGTACGTAGAAATTCCATTTGGAAGCCCTCTGAGGTTTAATCTTACTTTTAGGGTCAAGAAACATCTCTTTATGGCTAAACAGGCTTTAAGGCTGGGAAATTCTTGTTCTGTATTACTGCAGCTGATGAGCTGCTCTTACCTGGTTTTTGTTCTTACTGACAGGAAAAATGGGGAAAATACGGAAAATGAAGAATGAATCAAAGTTTGAATGAATCAAAGTTTCCATCAAGATCAGCTCTGAGCGAGAATTGGCATTAAAGGCCTGGAGTCTTGAAAATAAACTGTGAAAAATATCATATGAATTGTGAGTGTAATGCACCTACCAGTTTGGACCTGGATCTTGTTTATTTTGGTTAACAATTTTGTTAAAAAAACCCTTGAGTATGTAAACTTGGCTTTTTTCCTTCAGTTCTTTCATCATCCCATTGACATTAGTTTTGAGGGCAGAGCTGAATAGGACAGACTTGTTAGTATAAAGGAAAAGCATTTCTTATAGAAGCTTATTTCCAGTGATGAGGTTGTGTTTGCTGCTGCCTCATCCCACCTTTAATCACTGTCAACCAAAGCAACGCTCCTTCAAGAGGGAGGGCACTCGTAACTTTTACCCAGAGAGATTATGCCTCTTCTTATTTCATTACCACATACTGAGGAGTTTGTAATTTGATTTAAATTCATATTAATTTCAGTCTCAGGAAGAAGCACATAGTAGCTGGAGGTGCCTGGGAGCCTCTTTGGAGCAGGGTGTGTGTCCTCCAGCTGCTGTGGGCTGGATTATTGCCCTGGCACAAAAATATCCACTCAAAATTCCTGGTATTTCCATTGTAGCCAAGGAATGAAATCGGCTAATTATTGGGATGAAGGAAGCTGTTTAATATTCTGTTTATTACCCTTGTGCTGGGGTCTGCCTTGTCCCGTCAGAGCTCTGTGGGTGCTGCTGCAATGCCAAAAATATTCCCTGTGCTTGATTTCCCTCCATCCTCAACCTCCTTTCTCTGCCTGTGGATCGCCCCCCACTTGCTGCTCACATTGGTGTCTGTCCCTTCCCCTTTTTCTTATCCAACAGGACAAAAGTGAAAGGAGTGTGAGTGAATCCTCACCTTGCATTTCACCCGCAAAACAAATACCATTTGGGGCAAGCTCTTCCTGAATCTTATCTCAGAGTTTCAGTCCTTTGGTTTGGCTTCTGAACATGATCCCAGCTCAGGTTTTGGCAGCACAACAGAGAGAGATTCCTGCTTGTGATCATCCCTGGAAAGCCGCAGGAATGATTCATCCAGCACCCACCTCTTCCTAATATTTTTGGTGACATGGCAATTCTCCAGGGCTCCTGGAGAATGTCACTGTGAGAAGGAGCAGGTTTAGAAGTAGAAATTTTGGAGGCTGTTCTTCGTGGCTGAATTGCCCTGTGAGTATGAAAGCACAAAATAAAACTGAGATGTGTTTGATTAAGGGATGGCTCTGTTGAATACTAAATTTTCTGAGTGCAAGAACTCAAGTGACTGAGGAGGAACTCTTTAAGTCTACAGCACTTATGTCATTTTGTATTATCTACAGCAGAAAATGAGGCTGCTTTTGATTGGTATTTTGGGGTTTGGTTTTTTTGTTTGTTTGTTTGTTTGTTTTTTGTTTGGTTTTTTTTTAATGATGAAATACAAGATTCCAGTTTCTTTCTGTTGATTTTCATTGCAAAGATTATTTCCATTAAAAAGTTGGGGTTTCCAGGGTATTTAGCATATCCTTAAACGGAGGAGCCTGGTTATGTCTTTTCAGCCTAGCCAACTGTTTTTTGAGAATTGTCTTAACAAGCTCCCAATCTAGCAGGACTTTTTTTTTATAAATCATTCAATGAAGCTTTTTAAAAGGATGAGACTCCACATATTTTGTGGATATGGGGTGAATCTAGCTCAGGATATGCTGGATTTAATCAGGTACATGTGTCGGTGTAGCTGAAAAATCCCTCTTGTGAATATTCCTTGTGAAAAATCCCTTTTCAACCTCCCAGTAAAACCCCTTATGTGCCAGAATCAGCTTGGTCAACTGCCCAGATATCTACAGGACCCTGCTGTCCCTGGGTACTGATTAGTGAAATGTTCCTCCCATCTCTCCATGGAAGCTCAATGAACCCAAAGCGAGACTGGGACATCCAAGAGTTAGGGAAAATATACGTCTTTTTGGCATGGAAGGGAAGGAGGTTTTATGGCAGGGATATCTGAATCAGCTCCTAAAAAATCAGCCCAAATTGGCATTGAACCCAGGCAGGATGTTTCAGTGAAATGTGAATTTTAATCTCAGTGAGAGAAGATAGTAAAAGGCTTAAGATTCAAAGAAAAAAAAGACAAACAAACTGTTACATAATGATTTCTTCTGCCATCAAGAAAACATTGGGGTTCTTTAATGTCTGTGTTTGACTTCTGGAGAGAACTTGTGCATAATGAACTCTTTTGAAGGCACAGGACGAGTGGTTCTGGTTTCATGTGAGTTTCTGATGGCAATTAAGCACCTTTAAAGAGCTGCTCACAATTAAAGTGTCAGTACTTTTTTGAATAGTCTTAATTTCAGCAAGCTTTTCATGCTAGATTCATGGGGAATATTAAAAAGCACTTCATCATCCCTGAAATGTATGCATGGGATAGAAGGCCAGAATTAAAAGGGAAGACGAGGAACTGCAGTCAGAGGAGCCAGAAGAGGAGACTGAACAATTTTTCAAGAGTTACCTCAAAAGCAGCAAAATATGCACATATTAATAGAAGTTCAGATAATTATCTGCCATTAGCTAATTTGGGGCTCAGTAACTACATGGCTAAAAGTGCAAAACCTCTGCACATATTTTATGGGAGTCAAAGTTAGTGATAGAATATTTGAAAATGGCTTTTCTTTGTGCCAAGTCAAGTGTTCTCATTTGTCTTGGAGGTACCTTAGTGTCTGCTTTGTGTTTTTTTTTTTTACTTAGGTGTGGGATTTGTTTTTGGTTTGGTGCTTTCCCTTTGTATTTTTAGTTCACTTCCTCCCCAAATGTTAAACAGATGCTGATGTGAATGGTAGCCTGGTATATTAATTACTACACATAATGAATCTCAGAAAATGTAATAAAGGCCTAATTGGTGTCAATAAAAGTAACACTGACAAACACCTGCGCGTATAATGTAGGCAATGTTCAGCATCACACAAGCGGGAGAACAAACAACCTCCTCCCATGGGGAGTACCCTGCCTTTGGATTTCCTCGGGAAGCAAGGCTGAATGCTATATCAGACAGGGAACAGCAGAAACACAGGTGCTCATCAGCTCTGGTGGCTGCTCACATTTGATTTTAGTGATTTCCTTCCAGCAGAGGTTATTTGAAGCTCAGGATAATTTCAGCTGTGGCAGAAGGATATGGAAACAAAGGATGGTGGCACTTTAGCTACTGTATTTCTGTACTGCTCCAAAAAGGATCTGCCAGGGGTAGTGTCCTGAGATTTATATTGATGTTATTGATAGAATTTATATTATTTATATTGATACTGTTTATGTTTGTTTATGGTTATCTTTATGCTTACAGTTACATTTATCTACACAATGCTCAGGGCATTCCCATGCTCTTCTGCTGGTTTTCCTAGGTGTGATTTCACAGGAAATTGAGTGGAAACAGATAAACTTGGATGGCTGGTGAAGCCCTGAACTCAGCTCCTGATGAAGTAATGATATTCAGTAGAAACAACTGAACAGAAAACTTACAATTACATATCATCCTGTTTCTTTCCTCCAGTGTGGGAAAGGCAGAAACAGCCGACAAGGAGGATCCAAGAGTGAGAAACGATGGAGAACCACAGCTTTGGATTGGGTGGGGGTTCAGGTGAAGGAGATAAACGAGTTCGGCCAGGTGCTAAAGGAGTACATCTCCCCAGCTGGTAAGAAACCCTCCCCCTGCCTCAAAGAGAGAGGGTCTAGTGGTGCAGCAGTGGAACCCACAGATGTTACAACCGTCCAGGTTCCAGCTGAACCACAAGGGCAGTTGCAGGCAGCAGCAGTCATCCCTGTGGAAACAAGGAAGGCTAAGATGAAATCAGATAAGAAAGGAGAGCCCTCACAACCTGCAGGGGAGCCAGAGGTAGAGATCATCACTGAGTCCCTGTCATATGAAAGTCTCCATAATCTGCAAAAAGACATTGTGCGATGGGAGTATGAGGCTTATACAACCTGGTTACTCCAGGTCTGGGCCTTTATGGGTACAGATGTGCAACTGGATGGCGGTGAGGCAAGGACCCTTGACCCAAGACTCAGGTGTGAATCAGGTATTTGTAAGGGAGCCTGTGCCACTTTCCCTCTGGGAGCGGCTTTTAATGAGTGCAAGAGAGAGGTCTGTCCACAGAGAGAGAATGCAGGAGCCCCATCATAGAATGCACTGGAATCCCCTTGAGGAAGGGATCCAACAGCTGAGAGAAGTGGCAGTATTGGAGGTACTCTTTGGGAGGGGGGGACAGCATGATAATGACCCCAACAAGGTCAGGGGCACAGGGCAGATGTTGTGGTATCTGGCAAATCTAAGGCCTTCTCAATACACCACATTCATTGCAATGATTAATGCTGATAACAATCAAGAGACAGTGGGTTCTGTTGCCAACAAACTTAGAAATTAGGAGAGTATGATCAATGGCCAGATGCAAGCTCATGTCTCTGATGTGATTAAAGACCGCAAAGATAGAGGTATCAAAAATAGACTTAGATTGGTAACACAAGCTCAGTGGACCCATGATGCCTTAGGCCATCAGGGTAGAGATGCCACTTATAAGTGGCCACGAGACCGAGGGGTGGATCTAACCATGGACAGTATTTCTGAGGTCATCCATGACTGTGAGACGTGTGCTGCCATCAAGCAGGCCAAGCGAGTGAAGCCCCTCTGGTATGGGGGGTGTTGGTCCAAGAACAAGCATGGAGAGGCCTGGCAGATTGACTACATCGCACTGCCTCAAACCTGCCAAGGCAAGTGCTACATGCTGACCGTGGTGGAAGCCAGCAGTGGTTGGTTGGAAACCTACCCTGTGCCTCATGCTACTTCCCGGAACACCGTCTTGGGCCTGGAAAAGCAAGTCCTGTGGAGACATGGCACCCCTGCGAGAATTGAGTCGGACAATGGGACCCATTTCAAGAACAGTTTTATAAACACCTGGGCCAGAGAGCATGGCATTGAATGGATCTATCATATCCCTTATCATGCCCCAGCTGCTGGAAAGTTGAACAATGCAATGGTCTGCTTAAGACTACCTTGAAGGCATTTGGCAGTGGGACCGTCAGAAATTGGGAAATGAACTTAACAAAAGCCACCCGGTTGGTTAATACTCGAGGATTCATCAATCAAGCTGGTCCTGCCCAGTCTGAACCCTTGCACACAGTAGATGGAGATAAAGTCCCTGTGGTACACATAAAGGGTATTTTAGGAAAGACTGTTTGGCTTAGTCCCACCTCAAGCAAAGGCAAACCCATCCAAATTGTGGGATTGTTTTTGCTCAAGGACCTGGTTACACTTGGTGAGTAATGCAGAAAGATGAAGAAACCCATTGTGTACCTCAGGGAAACATAAGTGAGAACTGTATATAAGGTTTCATTGTGTATATACATATTATATATATATAGAGAGAGAGTAGAGTTTAAAGAGAGTATTAATTTGAGTATAACTACACATGGTACTAGAATAAGGGGTGGATAATGTCTTGGGTTGCAGTGCCAAATGTAACCAAAAGTATGTATTCTATGTAGTTAGTTAGAGAAAGCCGACCGGAAGATACCGCGCTGTACGAGGAGTTAGGGCCCCATCCTCTCCATGATGTCAGCCAATCATATTCTATATAGTAAGCTTAAGGGAGTTATGTAAGCATACCGCAGTTATTTAAGTCGATGCCTACCGGAAAATAAACGCATTTCGCCATCCACCACATTGGTGTCAGTGTGTGATTTGTCTGTCAGGTCTGTAAGTTTAGCCGATGTGTCACTCCTTTGGAATCGGGTTGCCACGCCTTGACCTTTTCGAGGCAACATAGTGGTGCCGAAACCTAGGAGTCGCAAAAGCAAAAGGAAAAGTTGCCCCCCAGTGCGCGGGTGAGGGAAGGTCATCCCCCGATCTACAGGTGTGGACGGATAGCCCCCCAACGATAGG
>VYXF01010923.1:17816-36833 GCA_013397295.1 Polioptila caerulea
GGTTCAGGAGGGACGGCCAGAGCAGCGGGACTGACGTCGGTGGGGAGGACGCTCCCGTACCGCCAGCATGGATGTGCTTGGCAAGGTAGTCGCGAAACTACATAGGCAGTGGGGGATTGAATGTAAGCTGAAAGACTTTGATTGCGCAATCATGCAATTGTTGAAATTAAGGGCTATCGACCGCCCCGTGGATATCCTGCATTCAGGTTGTTGGGGAGAATGCACTAATGCCCTTGCTAATGATGTTATTGTCTCTGGTACTAGTAAATGCCTCAAAAGCTGGGGAAAGGTTATTCAGGCACTAAAAAAGGCTTTGTTAGAACAAGAAACATGGAAAGCAGCTCAAAACTGTTTAAAGATTACACCGAGAGTGGGGGTGACAGCTACTACCCAGACTGCATTTGGTGATTGCGCGCTGCCTGAAACTAACAATCACTCTCGGCCCCAGTCCCCTAACTCAACCCCTGACCTAGCCACTAAACAGTTGACAGATAGCAAAAATGTTTGTGAGCCTCAGAACAACCCTAACAAAGCAGGCCCTGAAGAAGTTTGGGAGAGGCCACCGCCCTATGCGCCACAAAATGGCGCCGGGCAAGAGGGAGAGGGGCGGGACGAGGAGTCCTTTCCCGCCACAGACATGCTCAGTCGCGAACATGAGGCAGAGGGCGTGGTCGACAAGAAGGAGGAGACCCCGAAGCCCAATCAGGGGGTGCGCCCTAAGACACTTCCTTATAAGCCTGGAGACTCCTCTGAAGGGAGGCGGAGGAAGGGAGGGAAAGAACCCACCCACGGGAAAGTCAGAGGGCGGAGTCCGACCAAAAGATACTGCTACCCGAGCTGGACCTTAGGTAGAACATGGTCAGTATTTGAGTATCACGGCTCGTCCTACCCTGACCCGGCCACAGTCATACACATGATTAAAGCCCTTCTACCAATAAAGCATACAATTATAGGACCCAATAAAGCCATAGCTTTAAAAACAAAGACGGCAGCTACCGCAGTAACATCTAACCCTATAGCAACCATTCCTGCACCCAAAGAAAGTGTGCCACCATTCAGCGCGGCGTCTGACGTGCCTCACGATTTATTTACTCGAATGCTACAAGCTGCATTTGTGTCCTTGAACACCTCACGCCCAAACCTCACTAAGTCCTGTTGGCTCTGTTATGACACCAAACCCCCCTTCTACGAGGGTGTGGGTCTTATCGCCCAGTTCAGCTACTCAAAAGAAAGCAGCCCCAGACAATGCAGATGGGACACTCACCGTAAAGGAATCACCCTGGAAATGGTGTCTGGTCAAGGAACCTGCCCAGGTAATCCACAACTAATAAGCCAAAGCAAACAACACCACAGTCGCCATCGATAAGCAATATCTATGGGCTATTCCGGCTGTCCCGGGCATATGGGCTTGTCAAACCACAGGCATCACTCCTTGTGTTTCTATTAGCCATTTTAACACAACTAACAATTTTTGTGTCCAAGTTATTATTGTTCCCAGAATCCTGTACCATTCCGATGACGAAGTGCTCCTCCGCTTTAGAGAAGAACCCTACCAGCAGAAGCGAGAACTAATAACCACCATTAGCCTCGCAGTGCTCCTGGGCCTAGGAGCTACGGGTTCAGTGACGGGTATCTCAGCACTAGTGTCACAAAAGCAAAACCTATTGCACTTGCAAAGAACCATAGATGAAGATCTGCTCGAGATCCAGAAGAACATTCTAAGGCTAGAGGAGTCCCTGTTTTCCCTGTCAGAAATGGTAATGCAAAACAGACGAGGCTTAGATCTTCTGCTGATGCAACAAGGAGGCCTATGTGTGGCTTTGAATGAGGAGTGTTGCACCTATGTAAATCACTCAGGAATAATCAGAAAATCTATGGCTGAACTTAAAGACAGGCTCTGGTGCCGCAGCCAAGAGCTCCAACAGAACTGGTTTGACTCCCTTTTCAGCCAACATCCTTGGATTACCGCCCTTTTATCCACCCTAATGGGACCAGTTGTAGTTGTTATACTTGTATTCATGTTTGGTCCTTCCATGCTGAATAAAATAGCCCAGTTCGTTAAAGCTCGCTTAAGCAGAATTGACATTATGCTCTTAGAACAAAGGCAGTTAGCCTGAAAGAATATCAGCCGCTTGCTTAATTTGTTCGCATGATAAGTTGCATAGCCGAGTTGTAACTACAATTTGTGTGTTATTACTAACATGTTTTGCAAATTACTACTAACATGAATTTAGCACAGTCACGAAAATTTGACTGCTCATGGAGAGGGGGGAAATGTAGTTAGTTAGAGAAAGCCGACCGGAAGATACCGCGCTGTACGAGGAGTTAGGGCCCCATCCTCTCCATGATGTCAGCCAATCATATTCTATATAGTAAGCTTAAGGGAGTTATGTAAGCGTACCGCAGTTACTTAAGTCGATGCCTACCGGAAAATAAACGCATTTCGCCATCCACCACATTGGTGTCAGTGTGCAATTTGTCCGTCAGGTCTGTAAGTTTAGCCGATGTGTCACTCCTTCGGAACCAGGTCGCCATGCCTCGACCTTTTCGAGGCAATAATTCTATCACCTTCTGTTGAAACTGGGGTGGAGGGTAGCGTAACCCTCTGTTAACAAGGCAGTTGTTAATAAACCAGCTGGGGCAGTTTTCTTTTTCTCTTCCACAACTCATCCTCCCTCCAGGGACTGATTTGCTAATGGGCCATTGAGTCTCACTGATAAAATTACATCTAGGTTTGAATGATAGGTGTCTGCTAAGGAAGACAGGAGCCTGCCTTGGAATGGAGAATGTAAACCCTCTCCCTTTGAATTATTATAATTTTGAAATTAAGGGGCTCTCAGGCAAAGATATGGGAATAGGAATAACAGTTCTTTATTAGGAGAACTAAAATAAAACATACATGCAGTATTACAAAAAAAGCAAACCCACTGACAGAATCAGAATCCAACCTGACACCCTGTGGGTGTCACCATTAAATGGTGGCTGAACTCCTTCTGGAGTGGCAGATGTGGTTCTGTTGAACCAGTGATCCTATAGAACTGTGTAGTTTTCCACTGAAGGTCCAGTAGTGATAGATGGGCCTGGTCTTCCTCGGAGAATCCAGTGGAAAAGGCTGTTTGATATTCCACTATCTCAGGTTTTTGTCCAGATAGGGATGCTTGGCTCCTCCCCCTGGATGGAGCATTTTCCAATGGGATTCTGGAATTTTATCAGTGAGACTCAATGGCCCATTAGCAGAAGATAACTCCCTGGAGGGAGGATGGGTTGTGGATGGGAAAAAGAAAACTGCCCCAGCTGGTTTTTTAACAGCTGACCCATTAACAGAGGGTTACCCCACCCCCTGCTTCAGTTTCAACAGAGGGTGATAGAATGAATACACACTTTTGGTTACATTTTGCACTGCAACCCATAACACAACTGAACAGAAAACTGTTGTAATTTCATTTCATCTTGTTTCCTTTCTCCAAACTCAGGGCTTCTGTTCAGTGTGGGGAAGGCAGAAACAGCCGAGAAGGAGGATCCAAGAGTAAGAAATGATGGAAAACCACAGCTTTGGGTTATTTTATTGATTTCCTCTCTCCTTCTCTCCAGATCCTCATGCACTGACAGGTCCTATTTCCATTGCTTTGCCAAAAAGCCTTTTTTTCAGACACCACTCCGTTCCCAGATTTATCATCACCCAACTGCCATTCTTACACTCATGCTCATCAGTCCTGGGGTTTGCCAATAACTTAAGCACAAGTTATCAAGGTTAATATAAAAATAAAGTTTTCCCCCATCCCAACAAAAATATAATCAGTAATCTAATTGTCACTAAATTTTATCCAAATCCTACTCAAAGCTTAGGGGTTTATTTATTTTCTTCCTTTTTTTCTACCTTTTTTTCCTACATAATATTTCCATTTCTCCCATTTCCCTGCCAGTGGAGTTCAGCAGGGCTCAAGCAGACTTATTTTGGGTTCACCATTTCCCTCCTCTCTCTTAGATAGATATTTACAGCCCTTTCATTCCCCATTTATGCCCTGACCTGCTCTAGAACTTGCCCTTTACTTATTCTGGTTAATTACAGCTGTGACTGATTGAGGGTCCCTTGGGAGGCACCTGAACCACACCAAAAATCCAGAGCTGTGGTGAAATTTTTATTGCTTTCAGTAATTAATCTCCAGGAAGAAATTGGCTGAGGAATGGAGACTGCAAACAGGTTAAAAATATAATAAATAAATAAAATATCATAGGATTATTCCTATCTTTTTTTTTGTTCTCAAGCAGTTTTCCAAAAGAAATATGTACTTAGATAAGGCCCTGTGTGTAGAGAGTCTTTCTTTTAAATTTTTGTATTTATGCCTTTGCTCAATGATGCAGATAACTAATTTGGCAAAAGAGCATAATAGCTAAAAATGATTCTATAGCATCCTCATAAATGCACAAAATGCTCATAATTTGGGTCTCTAATTTTGTCTGTAGCCTTTGGCTACAGAAATATTATTAATAAGCTCCATGTTGTGCATCTGCAGATGTTACAAGCTTTCTTTTCACAGGGAGTTATATGGCTCACTAAATCCTCCTGCAAACACTCTCTTTACCACAAAGGTATAAAATCAGAAAAGTTAGACAAATCCATGCATGCAACTGGTAGAATATGGTTATTTTAGGCAATATCTTGAATACAACATACACTTTCCCAGCAATAAACGTCCCCTCAGCTTTCCAAACAGCCTGGGAGGGGTCACAGCACGAGGTGTTTATTACTGCCAGGGTCATTAGTGCTGCAAAGACAGATTCCAGGGGACTTGGATTGCCACTATCAAATGTCGTCTTTGATATAAAGATGTAAATTTCACAAGTATCTGTCAACTCTTTCTTATAATTTAATTATCAGAACGAGCACTTCTTCCAGGAGCAGGAGCTGCTCTCAGCACATTGAGAGGGAGGCAATTAAAAACTGCTGCTTCCCAGCTTTGGGGCTGCTGCACCTTGTCGCTGTTTTAACAAGCGCTTGGAGTGCTGTTCCCACATGGAATTGGCCTCAAAACCTGCCTGGAACTGAAGTTTTTCCTCCTCAGGCTTAGCCTGGGTTGGTGACCTGCCCAGAACTGTAAATTATGGGCAGTGATGGAATGTGGGAGGCAGAAACAGCTTCAGGGGGCACTTGGAATTCTTTCCAGAATGTCTGAGAGGATTTCATGGATTTAGGGCTCACCTCACCTCTGTTGGTAACCCTGAGCTGGCTGGAGCTATCCCTCACCTTGGCAGAGGTTCTTTGTCTGCCTCCACATCAAATCTGGAGGTTGTTGTACACAGCAAATATTTCAGAAAGCTGCTTTGATTTCTTTCCAGAGCCCAAAACTTCATTAAGGCTGCTAATCCAGGTCTTCATTCCACCTCTTAAATCTTGGGAACTACTCACCAGTCACACATTTCTTCATTTGTATTGTCCAGGCAGGGAAATAATGAAGAATTGATTTTGAAATCAGGAAACGTGTAAGCACTTAATAAATAAATAAAAATGTATCAAACCGTATCATGCAGGTGAGACTTGTCAGGGATTAGCAATGTAACTGATATGTAGGCTGGATTCTGTCACTGCCTTTCCAGAGCCAACCACTTGATGAACAAAGTAATTGAGTCCTGGGTGCCAATTATGCCTTATACTAGTTAGAGGGTTTTGTAGGTCCTGTTATCATGCATTTAACTTGTTTCACTCAGGTTTTGTAGGTTTTTATTAGGATTTTAATATACATTATTTCATCAAATATGGGGCTTGCATTTTAGAACAGAAGTACAAAAATGGTGCCTATTTGATATAATAAATTACAGCTTCACTTTTTCCAGCTTTCCTCTTCTACTTCTTATATCTTCCCTGCAAGAGCCACAGGGTTGTTGTTTACAGGGTCAAAGTAATCTGTACTTATCCTTGATAATACATTTTTAAGATGGAGTGATTTAAAGTGCAGAGAGGTTTCTGGAGCTCAAGTATTTGTCAGGTTGGGAGGAAAAAATCCTTTATAATTTGTATTTGTGTTGCTCTGCCATATGCAGTAGATTATGCCCCTGAATGGTTTATGAAATGAATCCAAACTAGTGGCAATGAAAGTGTGACACACAGAAGGGCCTAAGTGGCACCTGGCAGGAGCTGAGTGACTAAGTAGAATAAATGTGTGACATGTCCTGTAATTTGGTGACACTCAGTCAGAATCCATGTGAGTCACAAAGCACCTGGGGCATGATAAAGTTTAACAGCATCATTTCAATTCCACCCATTTGCTTTAGGATGTTTTATTAGGGCGATATTTCAGCAATAGGTTTTGAGCTCTAAATTAACAATTTTAAGCACAGGGCTTCAGGAAGTATCAAAGGACAGACTCCCTTAGATGTGAAAGATAATCTCCTGGTAGTTCTAATTTTCCAGTTTTTTGACACAACTGCAACTGGTGCTGAAAGCTTTCCAATAAATAAGTGTCCCCTGGAAGCAAAGGAAAAGTTGTAAACTCCATGGCCTGGTTTGAGCCTTCCGTGAAATACTGAGCTGCGTGAAATGGCAAGAAACAAAACAAGATGCCAAGAAATAGAAACAGGGAAACAAAATAGAAACAGAGACAAAAACCCAAAGAAAGGGAGGTATTTTGTTGCATTGTAGCAGATGGAAGTTGTGTGAAATCAGTAATTTATGCAATCTGAGGGTGATTGGTGATCAAAGAAAGCAGCAATTGATCTGGTGATGACCTGCCTGAGGAAAAGGCTTCTCAGCCCTGGTGGATGCAGGTCCTGTGCTTGTTTAGAGGAGGGGAGGAAGAACTGGCTGTGATTAATCAGCTCCTTCCCCTACAAAAAGCTGCAATCAGCTCCTGGAGCCCAGGGATACATGGGAGGCTCCAGTAGGGGCAGCAGGGGATAGAGTGGTTGAGAAAATAGAAACCAAAAGGAAGGAGCTGCTTTAATTTTGGTGAGTGAGAAGTTGATTGATACTGAGACAATAAACGCACTCCTGCAGCCAGGGACTGAAATGCAGATATTGATGTGAAGCTCTGGAGATGAAACAGCTGGTGAGGGAGGGGGAAAGTGGAGGCTGCTGCAGATTTTATTGCTGTGCAAGGGTTGCTCTGCAACAAAACTCCTGCTGATTTTTGGAGGTCCCCCAAACTGTAAGAAAATACATCCTGTGTGTGTCCCCACCACAATTGTACTGTCAGATTCCACAGAGAAATTAAAGCATTATATTAAATCTACTGCTGATTTCTTCTGAATGAATGTTGAATGCTTCTTCTCCTGTTGTTTTCTCAGCTCAGGAGGTGCTCTCACCTGTAGCTGCTGTGTAACATCAACCACACTCTCTGTACTGGGTTGTTTATCCTGGGGGCTTTGAATAATGTTGAGAAGGACTGTTTCTAGTGGGTTTGGTTTTTATCCTATTTCTAATGTCTGGAGTCCTGTTTCATCCAAAAATGTGTGTGAAGGCAGGCAGGAATCTCACAGAGTGACTTCACTTGGAAGGATCACAAATCTGGCCCAACTCTTGTTAGTGCTCCATAGGGAGTCTCTGCTTTGCTCCTTTTTAGCAGCACAGTCATTCTCCTCTTCTCCTCGGTCCATTATTCACATAGCTTTAATCAAAATCTCCTTTAGATTAGCAGTGAAAATAAGTAGGATGATGTATGAACTGATTGCACCACCAGAGTTGTGGAATATTATAGAGACAGAATTTGGCTCAACGCTGTTTATCTGAAATAATGGAAGTTGGTTGGGTATTCCAGACTGCACAATTAAATACGTGTTTGCCCTTGTTCTACTGATGGAACAGCCAAGTGAGGTTTAAATACTTCTTGCCACAGCACCTTATTGCCAGTGCAACTAAATGGAGCTCAAAGAATTGGCTGTAATTTACTTCATGGACCTGATTCTTTCTAGGAGACAATTCAGAGCTCCATCCCAGTTCTCTCAGTGGATGCTGGTACTGTGGGAAGAGGTGGGATGGAGTTAACCTGTGGGTTATGGGATGAGCCCGCAGAACACCATGGCGACATAGAGAGGCACATAGCAGCAGAGTAAGGCACATTCTAGCACAGAGTGGAACATGGCAGGACAGAGTGGAACATGGCATCACAGAGAGAAGCATGTGGCAGCACAGAGAAGCTCATTGAACAGAGAGGCACGTGGTGGCAGAGAGAGGCATGTGGTGGCAGAGAGAGGCTCGTGGCGGCACAGAGAGGCACATGGTGGCATAGAGAGGCACATGGTGGCACAGAGGGGCTTGTGGCAGCACAGAGGGGCTCCTGGTGGCACAGAGAGGCAGCACAGAGAAGCACATAATGGCACAGAGACACATAAGGTGGCACAGAGAGATTTTGTCTCTGCCTGACCTTGGGCAGCCCTGCGGAGGATTGCTTGCCAGAAGCTGACAAGATGTGTGATCACCTCATAGAAGGACATTGAGAGAGCGTGCTGCTGACGTCGCAATGTGTGATAGGTCGCTTAGTGAGAATTATCATATAAGGAAATACTGTACCTTGAAGAGGTGTATAAAACCAGCTTGTTTCTTTGAATAAACAAGTCAGATTCCCTGCAGGTCTGAGTTTGTGCCTCAGATGTTACATGGTACAAATTACAAAACCTGCCATGGTACTACCTGGTCCCTTATTGCAGCCAGGACATGATTTCCAATCATTAAGTGCCCTGGGTATTTGAACCCCTTTCCAGGCAAACCCTCTTCAGCCTATGATGGAGTTTGCTCCGAGTGCAGGGATGACTTTGGCAGAGAAACTGGGATGAAGGGTATTGAGGTGGTCTTTGTGTAATCTCCCTGCTTGAGAAGGCTCAAGGGGAGATTAAATGACAATGTGACTGCCTTTGACATTCCTACAAACACTGAGCTGGGGTGTCAACACGGAGGGACATTTTCCTGGCACTGTCTCTGGCACATGGGCACTGTTTGGGCACATGGAGGTAGGAAGTACCTGGGAATCTGTGGGACCAGGGTAACTGTTGGCATTCCAGGATGATCATTGCTCTTGCATCATCCACCCTTGCCTTTCCCAGGTCTGGGACAACCAGGTCCCCCTCTCACTGCTCAGCCCAGTGTTGCATTTCTGCTGCATTTTAGGAGAAATACTTCCCATCCAAGCTTCAATCTTACACTTTCTTTCTCACTTTTATAACTTCTGTTAATCCCTTTGCATCCTACTTGCTTTATCCTACCAGATTTTGCATATGTAGGGGAAAAAAAGGTGCAATTTTCTCCTGTGTGGATTTCAGCTGGAAGTCAATGGCAGATGTATTGGTGTTTGCCAGCACTATGTTACCTCTCTTTTATATATAGTTGTGATCAAATACTGGACAGGTACCTGTTAACTGAAAGGATATTTTAGCAAATAAATGTCAGCCTTGTTTAGGAAGAGAAATAGCACTGGAAAGAGTTTAGATTTTTTCAAAATCATGGACAATATGCAGGGGATCCTCATGTGCTTTTTTTTCTTTTATGGAGTCTGTACACTTGGAATGCAAAAAAGATAAGCAATATATTGTTTGTAAAGAGAATTGGTCTATATTTCTAGGACCTGGTGATTAAGTCATGAATCATGTCATAGGTGGAGTTATGCTGCATGTTAAGCACTCACCAGTCATTGATTTCAAACAAGTGTCAGTAATTTATACCTAGGGATGGTGATGGGCAGGCAAGTATCTGCTAATTTTTTTCCAAGCAAATAACCAGTTCTGAAAATTCCATCCCCAAAGAGATTTAATCGTTAGAGCTGATGTAATTTTCATTAGGGGGAGAGGCAGATCTGCAAGCTGTCAGCAGAGCTGAGCTGGTGCTTCTGAATGAGCTTCCCCAGGGACAGGATGTACAGGGAAAAGAAAAGGACAACAGGAGCAGTTCCTCTCCACACAGCTGATCTGGGAGAGCAGGAACAAACCATCTGCAGGAATTTCCAATAGAAATGGAAATGAGGCATTAGCAAAAGAAACAAGTGTGGTCAGATTTTTATATTTTTTGTATTATTACTATTTAATTAATGAGAGAATTCAAATACATCTGGACTCTGTAGGGTGGGAAGGAAGTGTGCTGGATCAAGGGAAGAGTGGGACAAGGGGTGGGAAGGAGATGAGGACAGAGGGTGGGATCCCTGTGGAGGTAAAGGAGGGAAGGGGAGGAGCAGAAAATCTTCAGGATAGGAGGAAAATCCAAGCAGGAAAAAACAACACCTTTTTTATGGGGAGGGGAGGAAACCCCTAAACCCAGATTTCTTGTTAGAGAGATGAAAAGCAGGGGAAGGTTAGCTGCTCCATAACTCACGGAGGAGTTATTTACTGTGGGCCCCACAGGGAAACAGAGAAGGTTAATGAAGAGCTGAGCTAATCCACTCTTGGAGGTGCAACTGAACTTCAAACCAGCTCAGGAATCCAAGTTTTGCTGTGCAAGAGGTCTCAAACCCCAAGTGCAGCTCTGCTTCTCCTTCCAGCTCTTTTCCTGTTCTGGTTTCCAATTCTTTGTTTTTTGGGGCTACTCCTTCATCTTGTCCTACCTTTAAGACTGAGCCTGATTAATACCTGCATGTGTTTACAACCCCCCAAACCCATCCTGCTTGCCAGGAATCCCATAGGGAATGTGTGGTGGGCTGTGCCTGTGGTGCCTGTGTTGTGCATTGCCTGGAGATGGGGATTGCCATAGCAACTTGCACTTTTCCAAAGGCATCATGAGAGCCTGAGCAAAAGGAGGTTTGCAGAAGTGAAATGGAAGAAAGATAAGAGTCTGGCATTTAAACATCAAAAAGAAGTCCAAAGTTTTCCTAGCCTGGGTTTCTCTTCCTTTGCTTTGAGAATAACCAAAGTATTAAATGCTTAAATAAGTGGAGTTTTCATAGTTTAAAGACTAGTAAATAAAGAGTTTTTAAAGTAGGTTTGGAATTCCTTCAGGGCTTAACAGAAAAAGAATTTATTTGGGAATGGGCAATGCAAAATAGGAGTTGTTGACTTTTTCTGCTGCCAATTTAGAGGCAATCAGGTCAACAAATATTCATTGCCTTAGTTTCCCCAGCCATAAAATGGGTAAAGCAGAGGAAAGGATGGAGATGATGAGGGACGCTTTAGGAAATAGGCTGAGGAAGAAAGAGCAGCTGCATGTTAGAATTTTAACCCTTTCTTGTAGAAGGGAGCTGAGAAACACCTGCTGGGCTACCCTCAGCTTGCTCAGGATGAGGAATCATACGCAGGGAAAGCCTTTGGATGGAAAAATCCCCAGTCCTGCTTCCAAAAATGCTCCCAAAACATTGGGATAAATCAGAGATTAAATGTACTGCCAAAGAAAGCTTGAATTTAAAAAATTCTATGTGTCAGTCAGTCCTAAAATTTCTTTCAAGAATGAGAATATAACTGAGCAAATGATCAAAATCTTTTGTTCTATTTGGGTTCATTTTCTCCAGAAAAGTTCCATGTGTTTTCCCTTCATGTTTTGAGAGCTTCAAATGGCATTTTAAAATGTCAATAAGATACAGTCTCTAGGCAAAATTACTTTTCAATCGCTTCTTGCTGTTGGAGAATTTTTTATTGTTGATCTGTGCTTTTATTTTTTTTTTTTTTAAAGCACTATGGAGAATGCAGCCAATAGTGTTTCAAGTGATAAAAACATGAAACTTTTGTAGTTATTTTTCTTACCTTTAGTTAAAATAAATATAAATTCCTGTAGATATATCCATGAATGGCTCCAGCAACAACTTGTCTGCATGAAGATATTCTGTGGTGGAAGATATCTTTGTAATGATGGACAGTTTTGTTTTGTTTTTTTTTAATTTTTATTTTTTGTGGAAATAGAGGGGGAAAGGAAAAAGCAAGGCAAGGGAAGGGGCTTGGAGCAGCCTCAGACAATTTCAGTGGAAATTGTCCCTGCCCAGAGCAAGAGTGGGACTAGATGGGATTTAAAATCCCTTCCAATCCAAACCATTCCATGATTTCACAATCCTCAGTGAACCCTGGATGTTTCAATAAGTTTGTTGTGTACTGGCCCTTGCTTTCAATTCAAGAAATTCAAGCTAATGGTGAATGAGAAGAGCTTAGCCAATTTACAAACCTTTTGCACTTAATTCCTGGGAATTGTGGTTTCTCAGCAAGGATGCCCTTTATTCAAGGATTGTGAGACAGCAGCAAATTGCTAAAAACGAGTTCAACTGACAAAAAAGCAAAAAAGGCAAAGAAAGAAGGATCCCCCAGTGCAGAAATTACTGTACACAAACCCCTGTATTTCACTGTAAAGATGTTTTTAAAACCAATTCAGGAAGATAAAAGTTGGTAACTTTGCAATAAGCGGATTTTTCTCTCTTGTAAGTTGATGTATGATAGATCCAACTCTGGGCTTGGAGCAATCGAACCCTTTTCTCTCTCCCTTTAAAGTGGTGTTTTTTTGAAAGGTACAATCAGCTGCTTTTGTTGCAGTATCCCAACGTGTGCTTCCTCTTGTGAATTAAAATCAGTGGCTGATACAACCTCTGCTGGAAATCGGAAATGAAGCTTCTGCTTGTAGTTACTATGGGGGTTTTGTGAGGGCTCTCTCTGGCAGCTTTTCTTTTCGGATGTCTCGAGTTTTGTCCCTACAACTGCCATGGAAAAGAAGTTTTATGGGCCTAAAGTTTACACTTCAGTACCTTGTTTTGATGTCACCTATGAATTCTGAACTGTGTTGAGTCCTGAGACTTCTGCAGAGGAGATGTTGGGAGTTTTCCACATGGGAAGCTGCTCCTTTGGAAATCCAAGTTTCAGGAGATGCTGGTTGTGTTCACTTTAAACAAATAGGAATCTGGAAAGAAGATTCTTTCTAGTGGCATTGACAGAATTTAGGACTAATTTAAAAGGCTTCCCAGCAGATTCCCAAGCAAATTGTTAAAAAAGAATATGTAATTCCTTGACTCTGCTCATGGAATATTCATAATTTTCATGGCTGGGTCCTTCAGATCTTGCTCTCCTGGACACTACTCAACATGTGAAGTTCCATTTCTCCTGGATGATGAGAAGGATTTGGATTAAGCATTCCAGGACAGTTTGGCAGACTCAGGGCTATCCATACCACTGTCTGACCAACAGTAAAATATCCCTTTTAATGTCCCACAGCCTCTTCTGGGGAGAATTAATGGGTGGCTAAATGGTCATTTGGGCTGCCTGGGAGAAAAATGGGGATAGATTCCTTCCTCCTAGTCAAGGAGGGACCCTCTGGAAAGGACCAGCACAAAAATCATGCTGATCACTGAAAACAGCTCTGTTTTACTGGCTTGCCTTTAATAAAAATATTATTAAAAATTGAAAAAATCAAAACACCTGTCAGGTATTTTAAGGATACTTGGAGAGAAAAATTGCAGCTTGTCAGTTCCTGAATTTCTGCCTCCAATCTGGCCATGTAAAATGCAATTATAAAATCAGCTGGGCCACAAAGAGACACAAAATAAAATCAGCTGGGCCACAAAGACACAACAAATGGATATTTTACAGTACGTATATATTATGGAATGACCTTTTGGCTTTTGATTTCTTTGCCTGCTCTGGAAAGTTGCCATCCCTGAGCAAACATATTTATTTATTATTTTCAATGATATAAGAAAAAGGGCTAAAGCGCCAGATTTCAAATAATGACATCAGCATTAGCCTGGAATGATGGCAAATTCCTTGGCAGGTGGAGACGTAAAATTAATCTCCTCTGCCCTGCTGGACTGCATAAAGAATGATTTTAAAAAAATATATTGATTCCCTGTGGATTGCTTGTCAAGAAGATGCTCACATCAGCTTATCTGAATTAAAACTGGGCATCAAAGGAGGAAACCCACATCAATTCTTCAACTTGCATACCACAATCTGCATTAAATCATGAGTCAGATTCATGGTTGTATATTTCCCTTCCAGGAAGGTCCTTGCATCCAATGGATATTTCCTCTGGAATATTTGAGGATCACTTGTTTCTGGCAGCTCTTGTCCAATTGTTGGGGCCACGTTCAGTGGATATTTGGTTGTGGGTCCTGGTATAGGGTTGCAGAAGCGAAAGGGAATGCACTGAAATCCCATCATCTTTTCATTGGTGTGGGAACTGAATACAATATTGTTCCTGTTGATAGAATATAGGTAAGGATTCTCAGGTGGCTGAGATGTACCAGTAGGGATTGAAACACTGGCATCATATTTTTACTGCATGATCCTGAGGGAAAAACCCTTTAGAAACTACTTCTCTGCCTTTATTTTTGGTCTGTTAGCGTTTGTACAGCTCCTGGTGCTATGCAGCCACCAACTGAAAAGGCTCTTGTATCCAGGTAACAATTGAAAGGCAACACTATTAATCATAAAATACTAACTGAAATATTCCAAAAATACTAACAGAAATATTTTCTGCTGTGAGATAGGATTAGGAGAAGAGCAAAGCAGGCCTAAACTTTGAAAGGTATAAAGAAAATTTTATTAACAGAAATAAAAGAATAATAAAAATCAGAATAAAACCTTCAGAACACTTTTCCTCCTCCTCCATCCCACACACTCTTTTCTTTCCTACTGACAACGTATAGAAAAAACACCTAGAATTCTCAGTCTGTTTTCCACCTCTAGAATAGTCTTTCTTCAGTTCACTTAGGGAGAGGAGTATTTCTTGTTACACTATGGAGGATTCTCCACAAGAAGACAGTTCTCTTGTGGCTTCAATTTCTAAGAACAGCAGCCACCCAAGAATCTGCATTTGTTCTTCCCATCTTTCACAGCTTTCTCACAGCTGTGTTTATGGGCCATGTCAACTTATGGGGTATTATTTTAAGGATGAACTGTTCAAAATACAAAGGTTCTTTTCATCTATCTCTGAGATCATCTTCATCTCTGGGAACAGAGGTTCTCTTCTCTCGGGGCAAAAGGGGTCTTCATCACTCATTTCTCTCTGTTTAAACTTCTCATTGGATCACAGTTACTTCAATATCTACTTGTTCAGCATGGATGCCTTTGCTCAGGTCTATAATTTGAACATTCATCTTCCCATACTTTTTTCCATGATTTAAAGGGATATTCAATATATCATAGTCTGTTACCATGGCTCACAAGAGAATTTCAGCCTAAAAATAAGACATCTCATTTGCCTCTCATCTGGGACCTGACTCCTTCTTTACTGATCTTGGTGTCTTCATATTGTTTTTCTACGTGTCTTCAGTCTTCTTATTTTTATCACTTGAGAGGGGATTTAGGGTCATGGAGGTCTCATCTGTGCACTGAAGGGGTTAATATTTCACCCGGGGCCTGCAGAGGGAAGGGAGATCGAAGCAGTCACAATGATGGATTTCAGGCCGTGCCAGGGGTAGGGGGCTGATGTCCTTCCCTCCCCCTGCCTGGGAGCCACCGGGGCCGGGCCTGGCCTGGGCCGTCCTGTAGATGCTCCCAGGTCCTGGTGGCCTGGCCAGCAGTGGGGCAGGGATTACATCAGCAAGATGTTAGCAGCCATGGCCTGGCCCGGCCCAGCCTTGGCCCGGCCCTGCGACAGAGCCCACCTGGCCCAGCCTGGCCGCGCAGACGGGCCGGCTCGGCCTGTTACCTGTACTCAGACTGGAAAAGAAAGAGAGCTATTCCAGGGGTTTCTCATCTTAAAATGTGTGTTCACAAAAGTGTATCCACCCCTTTAATTGGTTTAATAATGTGTCAGTATTTAAAATTGGCTACTGATTGGTTGTCATGTCCACTGGAAGCTAACAAGGCCCCAAACAGGGAACCACTCCGTACCAAAAAATGAGTCAATGCCAAACCAGGACACATGCAAACATTTTAATTTGAAGAGAGTGAACATTCCCATTTTCCTCCAGGAGGACTAATTCAAAGCTTGAAGTTAAGAACAACATGTTTTTCCCCCTTAAAGTCTAGACAGTAACAGAATTAACTCCTAAAGATAAAGATCTGAAGATCAAGATAAAAGATTTTTTTTCATTTCAGCCTGCTGCTAATCAGGAACACAAAGCATTACCCACCATCAGCAGGGCTTTGTGTTTAAGTGAAAAGCCATCAGGGAGAACAGATCTACAGGATGTTCCTTAGTGATGCCTCAAGAGTCATTCAGATGCTGCCTTTGACTTTTTGCCTCATTTCCTTTTCCAGCATGTGATTTTCAAAGAAAAGGAAAACAATTTGCCCTTTTTGGATCATCAGCAATGAAGCAGTGAATTCTTTACCAGGAGTTAGCGCCAAGCTGCAGTAGTGCAGCTCAGAGTTGTAGCAGCTCACTGATGCCTGGTAAATTGGATAATGGTTTTCAGCTTCCTTTCATTGTTACAGCTGTTGGCTTCAATCTGGTTTGGTGGTTTGATTAAAATAACATTATTCCTCTAACTTGGCAATTGCCTGGTGTTGGGTGACACAAATGAGCTCAGCTTTTTTCTTTTTTTTCTTTTTTTTTTTTGAGGAAAGTTGCGGATCTGCTCAAGAGGAAATCACCAACTGGCCCAGAAAACTGATACAGCAGGGCAGCAAAATCAATTATAGGACTTGAAAAACTTTACACAGAAAATCAGTGGAGAAGGAAACCTGCAATGCTTTGTGCTGTTTTTAACCCCTTCACCCAACCTCACTCCTTTTCTATATATAAGTCTCATTCCCCAGTAAGGGAGGAAATTTGCCATGGTGCCACTGTCACCAGGCACCAGTTTAGAAATGCCACATCCATAAATCTCCTGGAATTATTTGATAATTTTAAAAAATGCTCTGAAGAGTGTGACAGCAAACTGAGGTAAACTCTTGTGTGTTAATCTCTAGAAAAAACTAAATAGCAATTCACAGAAGTGCAAATAAAGATGAAAAACTCTTCTCCAAAGACCAGAGGCTGTTACTTTGTCTTTGTGGAAGACACCAATCGCCTTTGTGCCACAGAAAATGGGCAGAGAAGGGAAAGTTGGGCAAAGAAAGAAATATTCTTCCCATTTTATGCCTGAGGAGTTTTAGCACAGGCACTTGACAGAACTTGCACAGCCTCATCTCGGAGCAGTCAGGATGGGAATTCAGATTTAGTTCCAATAAGCATCTTTTATCACAAGACAGTTTTTCTTCCTTTTATAACTTGTAGCATCTACATAAATAACCAATAAGCCTTTAAAAATGGGATCCCTCTTCTTCTTCTGTTCCATTTCAAATTCTCAGCCTGGTTACATTGGTCGGTTTATTATCTCAGATGTTTACTTTACACTATAAATGGAAATGACTTCTTTCCCCTCTTCTGCATGTTTCATGGTCATAATATCCTCCAGTGTTTCATTATCTCTCGGTACCTATGATAGATCAAAATCTTATGGACTCACTATTTTGTAATAAATTAAATTCACTGCAATAGAAAACTTAAGTAGCTGTAATAGCTTTTTATAAGTAATGGATAAACTGGATTTTCTGTAGTTCAAATGGATTTCTAAATAATTTATCATCCTATGTAAATTTGTGTAAGAATGCAGGGAGTGAGAGTGGGAAAATCACAATCCAGTGTCTGGAGAGATTATGTATTTATAGGGACATTGTTCATTAATTTTTGAGAACAGAGCTATTATTTATCAGGCACATTCTTGATTCCAGTGCTGGTCACGCTGCAGTCACTTAAGGCTTCTAAAATCATGCTGGAAAAGGGGAAAATGTCAGGGAAATTTGGATCAAATGATGCCTTAAACATCGATGGAGATAAAAACCTCTTTTAAATTTATACCAATTGTCAGGGAGAAAATAGGTTTACCTATAGTGGGAATCTGAAGAGCATTCTAAAATATTCCAAGTGGAAAGGTTTTGTTGGACTTCTTGTGCTTCAATTACAGTTTCAACATCAGTCTTTGTTGCTCTCATATTTCACCACAGCAGAAGTATTGATCAGAGCACAGAAAGTATTGGTGATTCATCTACAGCTGCACTTTTGTGCCTCTGATTTGTGTTTAAGTTTGATGATAAACATTTTGACACTGAGCTGATGAGTTGGCTGATAAATACCTGATCCTCTGCATGCTAAATGTCATAAACTCAGTGCACAGTAGAATTCCCTGCTTACCTGTTCCTTTGCTGCAAAAAGAGGGGAGGGAAAAGGTTTCTTTGCTGCTGGACTTACTCTTTTCTTTGCTTTTGGACTTGCAGGAATGGGCCCTTGCAGGAATGGGACAGCAGAATAGTGAGATGGTAAGTGGGATTTGGGGTGAGAAACACAAGTTGCTCCTTGCTTTGTACGCCTGATGCCCCTGAGTTCTGCTTCAGGCTTGAAATTGAGTTGAAAATCTGCTGTGGAAGTTCCCACCTTAACTGCAGAATAGAAAACACACAGGATGGGTTGTTCCTTTAACCTGGGTTCTGAATGGCATTTATCAAAGCACATCTGGTGCACACAGCTGTGACAACCCCAACAGGATCAACCTCTAGAAGACCCTTTCTCCCTGGAAGTGCCAGAGATTTCACAAAGTTACTTTATTCTGCCCCATTTTGGGGCTTGAACAGGACACATAGGCTAGGAACCGGAGCTCTGGTGGGTGATGGTGGCTAAACTGAGCCCTCCTTCAGTCGCTGGTGGCTCTCAGAGGACAAGCATGTCACAAGGACAGTCTTTCATTCCTTTGGCAAGCTTGAAGAGGGAGAGGGCAATCCAGCTTTGCAATTCAAATTTTGTATTTTTATTGGGTTTTTTCTGGTTTTCCTGGTTTTTTCTTCCTATTCTGATTCTTCAATTTCTTTTTCTCTCACAAATAGTGCTCTGGCAGAATTTTTTGGCTCAGTGTGTTGAGACTCATCCCTCTTTGCTTTACTCCTTGACCATTCTATGCCTCTGCCCTCCTTCCTGACTTCAGCAGAGATTAAATTCTTGCTTATGCCAGTGTTGCCCTGATTCTTCCAAGCTTTCCTGATGCTCTTTCTAACTCAATGTTTGGTAGTTCCTAGTTCACTTTCTCACAAATAGATGCTATCATTAGAAGCTTGTTTATGTTAAGACAAGGTCGCTAGAAATTCCTTCTCTTGGGAGTGGAAAGTGACTGATTGACAATTACTTTGACCAATGGGATGGGAGAGGTGTCCAGC
>VYXF01010923.1:38236-56797 GCA_013397295.1 Polioptila caerulea
GGGTACGCTGGGTGCCTGCGAACTGTGTCCATCCTGACCTGCGGCCGCGGGGGTGGAGCCAGGCTGACAGGCAAGATGCAAGCCGTGACCAAATTGAAAGCAATCAAGTGGTTGAACCATCGAGTGATGACTCAGATGCAGAAGATGCAAGTGATCACTTGGATGGTCCCTCCACGAGCAGACAATGAACTCTCAATTTTCCAATTCCTCAAAATTTTCGTTTTTCTTTTTTAAACAGAAAAGGGTGAGCTGTCACCCTGATTCTTCCAAGCTTTCCTGATGCTCTTTCTAACTCAATGTTTGGTAGTTCCTAGTTCACTTTCTCACAAATAGATGCTATCATTAGAAGCTTGTTTATGTTAAGACAAGGTCGCTAGAAATTCCTTCTCCTGGGAGTGGAAAGTGACTGATTGACAATTACTTTGACCAATGGGATGGGAGAGGTGTCCAGCTTCTTCTCCAATCCCTGGTCCGTGTGGAAATACTATATAATATGGAGTCAGACAATTAATAGAGCTCTTTCAGCCTTCTCTTGAGAACGTGTGTTGTGTGTGTCATTGGGAATGACTCACAGTGACATGCCAGAAAATCTCCATGTGCCCAAGGAGGGGACCTGTCATACATGTCCTGGCACCAGAACTTTGGATGATCTTTTAGTTATTCTGATGGTCAGTGCTGCCCATGGCAAGTGCCAGCCTCAATATCTGTGACAGGGGCAGCTCAGATCTATCACTGCCCTCAGCTCAGCCATCACACAGCCCAACAGGGCCCTGCTGTTCTGCGAAATCCTTCAACCCACAGCATTTCTGGGATGGGTTTGTGCTCATTCCACACAGAACAGAACTTTTACAGCAGGTGCAGGAAAATCTGGGGACCGGAAATACCCAAGGGCAAAACACCAAGCCAGGAAACCTCTAGGTTTTATTTGTATATCTTTGAATCAAGGGTGTTTTTGGTGGCTTAACACAGAGACCTTTCAATACTAAAACTAAGTAGTACAAAATAAAAGAAGTAATTAATGCACTGAAAATAATCAGTTTTGAAAACCTCACTGGATGTAAAAAGTAACACAGAATATGGAGGAGAGTGAATGAGCAGTAAGTTTAAATGTGTGTTTGTTTTTTTTAACCCCATTTAATTTACTTGATGCTGTGTTGTTGGCTGATTCTGGGCTCATTAACTTACACACAAGTCAGCTTTTTGCCTCCTATAGACTGTATGCTTAATGAATATTCTAAACTGGTGTTTTATTTATGCACTGCCTTTATTAGTGGGTAAAAAAGACTCCAAACACCTCTAAATTGTGTGATTTCCAGGGCAGCATGAGAGAAGCAGAAAGTAACAGTGAATTTCTAATTCCCTTCAGAAAATAAAAATCCAAAGTAATGGCTACAGCTATTTGTGTTGGCCGTAAAAATTGATATAACATGTGGTAAACCTCCTATTGGGTATTATTACAAATGATTGATTCCTCTCTCCTCCTCCAGTTTACATGGTGCAGTTCTTACTGTACAAACAACTCATGAAAAGTCAACATGTTTTACAAGTAAATAATTTACAGCCACTCTGCAGAACACGGAATAATATTTTACGTTAAGTGACATTAATTAGGGTGGAAATATTCACATGGTGAAGGGCTGGGAGATGGCTGCTGCAGAAGAGATTCTTTTCCTTGCAGTCTAAATGCAAATCAGAAACTTGGAGAGTCACGACCATATTGCTCTGGAGGGAGAAATAATTCCCATTAAGTATCAGCTCTGAAATAACTCCAAGATTTGGGGAATGTGAGCCAAATTCAAGGCAGTGACAATTTCAGGCATTGCTGTCTTTGAAGGTTTTAGATGTGTTTTGAGATCTCTTTTAATTAGAGGTGAGATGTATCTCATAGTTTAGGGTTTTCATTCCCTAAACCCATGGTTATCCTCAGTCACAGCAGCAAACCAAGTATCCAGGCAGAATTGGTGTCACACACCTAGGATTTTAAAGTCAGTGCAAATACTGAAGTTTGAAAATGTGCTCTAGAACCACTCAAGAATTCCAGAACCCAAGCTGCTCCAAACTTCTGCCTAAAGTGTGTTTCTTCAGAAGGAATCAGTTATTGATTGTCCACCACCTTGTATCCACCATCCAAAGGAACAGTGTTAGGAAAGAAATCATAAAACCATGGAATGGTTTGGGTGCCACCCCTCCCATGGGCAGAGACACTTTCCACTGTCCCAGGCTGCTCGAAACCCCATCCAGTCTGGCCTTGGGCACTTCCAGGGATCCAGGGGCAGCCACAGCTTCTCTGGGCAACTTCTGTGCTCTCCGAGAAGCTCAAAAATGGATTGGATTTTAAAATCTCACCTGTAAACTGAGACACAAGAGGTGGACTTTGTTGATATCTTGCAAATTTGCCGAGGTTTGGTTTTTTTTCAGTTGTAGCCTTGCTCCAGGATAAAGAATTCTCAAAGTCCATCCCATGCAGTGAAAACAAAGCCTAACCTGTGGGTCAAGTCCTCCTCATCTAAAATCAGTGCAATTCTGCCACCCCTAGAGGCTGCCCAGATTTGCGCCGGGGAGGCTTGGACATGTGCGTTCCATTTCTCTGTTCTGACGCTGAGCCCAAAATAAACAGGCCATTTATCTGCTAGGCTGGGCTAAAACCAGATATTTAATACGTATTTTTCTCCTTTGAATTGCAACCAGCTTGATAGAATTGTTCTGCTTTTGCAGTATGAATCTGCTGACAGCTGTGTGCTGCAGTGGATTCTATGTGGAACTTGGATAAATAAACACCTGGAATAAAAGGGTACATGGAAAGGAAATAAAACCTGTTGAACAGACTTCTTTCACATCTATAAATGCTGGACACCTCCATAAAGGGTGATTTCAATGTCCTGAGCAGCATTTATGCTCCAGAAAACTTTGGATTAAGGCATATCCTGACCTGGATAAAAGGGAGTCGGTGATGGTTTTATACCTGCTGAGGTATCATAGAACCTGTATAAAAATGTCTATATAATGTAAAACAATAAATCATTAAAATTAATAGAAACTTGGAGGGAAAAATTAATGAGAGGGAAAGAGACCTGGGCCCTGTTTTCAGGAGGAATAGCTCATTTGGGGCAGGAAGCCTTGCTGAGCTCCTTAATTTCACAGCAGGTTCCCACCTGCTGGTGTTTGAGCTGCTGATAGAAAGGCCTGGCCTCCAAAGTTCATGAGCAAATTGATTTTGGTTTTTTGTACCCTGATAAATGCTTTTGAAGCAGTTGATACCAGGCATACATAAGATGTGCTCCAAAATTTGGAGAACATAATTTTTATAAAGTTTACATTTCAGTGTTTGAAGTACAAAAAATCTGAGTATAAACCTTACTTTTCTTTTTATGTGGTGATTTGTTTTATCTAGGAGTTAATGTTCTATCTAATCAAGCAATATTATCCTCTGAATCATCACTTAGAAAACTGGGAAAAGGGGCTATTTCCTGACTTTTTTTTCACTCTCACTTTCACCAAGTTCTAAGTATTTAGAACAAATAAACACAATTATCTCTAATGAAACTGATTTGCCATTGCTAGAGAACATAAAAATTCCTTCCCTGGAAATTGGGAAGAATATTGCTGCCCTGTAATTTTCCTCCAGACATTGTGAGTAATCTGGATGATTTACTTTGGTATTTCCTTGCTCTTTAAACCTCACTCAAAACCAGATTTCACATATTAGACATAAATTAGGCTCTAATATCTTGAAAATAAATCAAAATTAGGGAGAAACCCCAATTATGGCAGCTGCTAATTTCAGTAAATATCCTCCTACGTTGGAACTTCATGATTGGGATCTCCTGTGTTTGTACATGGGGATGTTCTAAATGAAAGGTTCACACTCCCTGTAGGAGTAATTTATATTATAAATAATTGTATCAAATATCTGCAGATACTAGGATAATATTAAAGAACTGTTTTATTGCCTGACATTCTACAGGCGCTTGTCTGCTCAGGTGAATGTGAGGGATGTTTTGGAAAGCAGAAAAATGTTTTTTTATGGGATGATGGAAATGGTGGAAATTTAATTGAGATCATTTGTGACAATTCTTCAGATTTCTCTGCACTGCATGACTTGAGGTCAGTAGCAAGGTGTTGAAAAAACAACAAATTATATTTAAACCTTAAATTTAAACCTTTAACTTGGAAATATTAAACATGAATATATTGCTTTTATATACACTTTGAATATTTGCCATGTACAAGGCAATTAGACTTAAGTGCTATAAGGTTTAAATTGTCTTAATGAGCTGCTCCATCACATTATGTTCATAAAAATATTTATACAACACAAAGATTATTTGTTATCTAATATTGCTCTGAGCAACCCGGGCTGGTGGAGGTGTCCCTGCCTATTGAATGGGATGAACTTGAAGGTCCCTTCCACCCCAAACCTTTCCATGATTCTGGAATATCTCCTTTTTGCAAAGCTGCCATAAACAAACCATCACAACTGATTCCATTTCTGCCCAAGAATTTCCTGCTGCCTTCCTGCAAAAAAAAATGCTATAAAAGCAGTAAGTTAATGTTAATTAGCAGTCAATGAACAAAAAAAACCAAAACAAACAAAACCAAAAAAAAACCCCAAACCACCACAAAAAAACTCCAAAATAAAACAAACCAACAAAAAGCACTGTTTACTGTTTAAGTAATTGATGGAAAGAAAAGTTGAGAGGTCCTAAAATTTGAAGCCATTGCAGTGCAATATATCAGGATAAAACCCACATGTTCCCTTTCCATTGCTATAAATAACATCACAAGGTTTGAGGTGGTGAGGATTGTTGTGAAAAAAACTTTCTGTAATCTCCTGGAGTGTGAAAATTAATCACTTCTAAGCATTTGATAACATAGGCTCCTTACACAGAGCTAGGAACTTTACATGGCAGTGAAATTTTTATTAATTTTCAATGTGCAATTTGTATTTTGGTGATGCTCTTTCAGCTTTTGCAGTGAGTTCACCAGAAATTTTCATGGATGAAACAGAACTCAGTCTGATGATGCTGAACATCTCAGTTTATGACCCTTCTGTGCTGCTGGGTTTGGGATATTTGGGAATACATTTGGAAATTTATTCCTTCCCATTCCTACCCTCCTTTACTGTTGGGTCTCAGGGGCTCTGGAGTGTCCTGGAAAATCAGCACTTTGACCTGGCACTGTACAGAGGGAAATCAGGATGCTAATAAACTAGGACAAAAGCACTCTGGCTAATTATCTTCTAGCTCTCCATTGCCATTTCTTATCCTTGAAAGCATAAAGGTGAACTGTGCAGAACCCCTCTTGTACCACAGGGTCACTGAAAAGCAAATTAAGCTCTGTGGTTCTCGCTGTGTCTGTGCATCTGACTTGGATTTCCCTGCAATCTTCCATCCTAAAATCAATAATAATATAATGTTTTGTGATTTTTATATTTGTATTTTTTGATCATTTCTTTCAAGGTAAGAATTATGCTTCAAACACCTCTGATTTTGTTTGGGTAGGTTGGATCATTTCCCTTTTTTGATCTCTCCTCTTTGATAGTTTTATCTACATCCAGTTTTGGATCCTTAGGTTTCATGAACTGCATGAAATCCAGAAGAAAGTGTCTGCATATTCCATCCTCTGGAGTTTGTCTTTAAGAAAGATGAAAGCATCCTAATTCTGATCATACTCAATGCTAAAAGATGGGTTTGATTTAGGATGTAGGCACTAAATTTGCACTGGATTTAGAAGAGGAAGCTAGAGCTTTCCTACAATGTTTCTGTGTAATATCAATAAACCAACCAGACCAAGATTTTAAAAAAATTTAAAACTCTCAGCTGTGACTATTGCACTGAAATTCTCTCTCCGGGTTTCCTAAGATCCAGAGTTTGGTTTCTCTGGGTTTCTTTTCTCTCTTTCTTGAAAGACAAAAGGATGCAGCCTTAATTTCTCCATGTCTTTTACATTTTTCTGCCCACTATTCCTAAATGTGCAGAAATACCCTCATGACATCACAGATCAATGAGTAATCAGAAATTAAATTTTTTTTAAGTCTATAAGAGCTGTTGTTGATGCTCTGCCTGACAAGAGATGAGATACTCTGTTCAAAATCCAGCATCAGAATTTGCTGGCAGCAGAAACTTCTGATTTATTCCAAAAGGTTGAAGATAAATTAATGAGGATGGAAATTAATTAATGTATTCTTTGCTACATCAGTGCATGGACAGCCTGGTTTCTGTGCAGGGGGAATGAGATATTGGGGTCCCTTAGGTTTCAGGTCTCTATGCTCTGGCACCTTGGTGAAACCACCCAGGCTTGGCTTGCCAGGCAAAGTCTTTGCCTGAACATTTGGTAAAGTCTGAGTAAACACCAGAACATTCCTTAGTGTTCTTGCCTCCTTCCAGTGTCCTTTCCACTTTGCAAACAGAGCATCTCTCATCCTGGACACTCCTTTTTCTCCTTGTGAACACAGACGAATGTTTTATTGTTGTAAAGTCATCACTTTTGGGGCCAAAAGCACATTTAGATCTTCCCTTGGTGTTTTGACAAAACCAATCAAAACAGCATTCTATAGCATAGAAAAGAAACCAGGAGGGAGGATGTCTCATTTTTCTCCTCTTTCTGCCAGCATGAAAATCTGTTCCTCATCTTTGTGTCTCCTTGCTCCCACTGTTGACCTTCCTTTCACTGCTGGCATCAGAATCTTGACAGCTCGTTAGAACCATGAGAGGCTTTGCATGATCAGAGCGATAATTCCCAAAGCTCTCTGTGGCTGAAAGTAACTTCAGGAGCATTATTTATTCAAATTACAGGCATGAAGGACCACATAGGAAATATGGAAGAGTGTCTCCTGTAAATGACAGCTTAGGGAGAATTTCCAATTGCACGAGACAGCTGTATCCCAAAACTTAATCTAATTACTGGAGTGTGATGAGAAATGTCACCCTGAATCAAAGTGTTCCCATCCTCCATGTTCATGGTGAGTTCTGACTTACATGTGGTCGTGTTTGGGATAACCTTTAAATCCAAATTCTACCTCGGGGCTGCTGTCATGCCGTTGGAATCGGGGGAATTTGAGCATGAGGAGTTTCACCCTTGCTCAGAGCAGCTCAGCTGCACAAAGTTCAGAGCAACCGTTGCCTGGGACATATGGGACACGTGGTCCCATCCGAGCACACAGAACCAGAGAAACCCTTGGTGTGTTTCCCTTTTTTAAACCCCATCTCTCAAAATGTTTTCCAGTTGTGCTTTGGGACTGTGAAGAGAGGGAAAGGACTCGCTGAGCTCTGCTCTGCCACCCCCATATGCTTCTTTCTGTTTTGCTGCACATGAACAGCCCTCTGATGACTTGAAATGTTGAGTTTCTGGAAGGCCCCTTGTTTTCAGCTACTGGTGTGTGCCAGAAAATCTGAATATTCAATCAGATGGAAAGCAGCAGCTCAAAAACATGCAATCTGCTCCAGGCTGGGATGCACAGCTGCCTGGGCTGGGATGCACATCCTTGGCTGCCACCAAGGCTGTCTGGGAGAACAAAAGAGCATTTTTTGAAAGCTCAGAACACTTTCTGTTTGGGCTTTTTTCTTCCTTATCTTGTAAAGTGTTGAAGTGGCTGTGCTGAAGCCAGCAGGTTCTTGGTTTTCCATGAAAAAAGATTTAAGAAGATGTAGAAATTCTGGATTCACTCACCCTGTTGAACTAACATGTTCCCTGCCCTTGATACTGACAGCATCTTTCCTCCGGAGAAACACAAATATAATTGACTTTCTGTAGCTGCTCATTTCCCAGCAAATTCAAGGAGTCAAGGACATGCTCAGCAGCTCAAGGGCTCATCTCAGAGACACCAATCAAGCAGGGATTGTGTCAGTGCAGAACACAGGGACCCATTTCTGCCAACAACAGATAAAAGCTGCCAGGGCCTGTTCCTTGCCTGGGACAATCCTCAGCCAAATCTTTGGTGAGAAACAGATATAAGCATAACATTTGTGTGTGGCAAGGGCAGCAGACCTGCATTTCAAGCTGCTGAGGAAGTCTGTGTGCCAGCCGGGTGTTTTTTAATCAAAACATGTTTGAAAAATAGAATAGGTACAGATGTGTGTGCTCAGACTGTACACTGAGCTGGCTGATGATATCTGGGGCTTGGTGCTGCTCAAAGCTCCAGGGGCTGCTGCAGGTGCCTCTTGCATAACTAAATTGTTCACATGGAAAAAGAACTCTGTAGAAATAAATTATGTTCTGAATTATAAAAATTATACCTGAATTTCTGAAAAGTTTTTAACAGCCAGCCCAAGGACCCCTCTTCCCTGGGCAGACCTGCATCATATAGAGGGGTGAAGTGAACCTATTGAATCAAGGCTTCCCCTATTCATCATTCCTGCTATAACGACTTGTCCATTTATTGCAAATTGTGGGATGTGCTCTTGTTGATGGGAATTGATATCAATGACAAAGCTGAGTCCTAGGAAGTGCCAGAAACTGGATTCTGTTTTTTTAACCTCAACTTGATGGGAGACAGACCTTGCAGATATACAGATAAGAGGCTACTTGGAAAATCTCTCATTTTCAGCCCAACCCATAAAATCTGAGGGGAATGTTTTGCTGTGGGCTTTATCTTCGCAGTATTGAGTAGAGCAGGGAAGGGATTGCAGGAGATCAGAATTTCCAAGACCCTTCAGGCTTGTTTCTCCCTCTTCTGCCTTGTTTTGGGGACAGCCCAAAGTGACTGTGCAGTGTCATACTCAGCATATCTTGAACACCCAGAGCTACTGCAAAAGGAGGGGCAGGAAAAAGATTGGAATGGACCTGATGGCCCCAAAAGCACGGCTAAACATCCTTTTGGATAGATGGATGGACGGACAGAATATCTGCAGCCCTGATGCCACAGATGCCCTGATTTCAGTGCCAGGGGACAGCCCTGCTCCTGAAACAAGACTGGATTCCAAAGCCTGTTCCCATCCTTGATTCACATTGTGGTTTCATTTGTGGCTGGAAAATAACTGGTGTCAGGATTTTATCTGTGCTGCAGTATGACCAAAGCTTGAAGGGGAAATTTTGGAAGTTTTTCTTTCATTTTTTGTGATTTCTGTCTATTTGCTTGTGGTTTTTTGGTTGGTTGGTTTTGTGTGTGTGGTTATTGGGGTTTTTGGGGGGTTTTTTGTTTGTTTGGTGGTGTGTGGGGGTGTGTGTGTGTGTGTGTGTGTGTGTGTGTGTGTGTTTTTCTCAAACATACAGTATAAAAGTTTTGCCTTCTTGATGAAGAGCTGTTACATGCAGTGTGGGTGATCCATTCCTGTAGAACCAACTCTCACCTCAGGGTAAAATCATATCTCCATCCAGGTCTCAGTGCACCACTGGAGCTCAGAAATTCTGACAGCAGGAGGGAGATGCTGCCTGTGTGGAGGTCTGTGTGGAACAGATCTGAACCCAGGTGGTTTAAAAAATATATCTGTGAGTAGGGGTGTTCAAAGGCACATTTTGTACTTTTGTGTGCAAGTATACACTTCTGTCACTTTTAAATCATTCTAAGAAAGCAAATAGAAAATGCTGTTGGTGACTCAGTGGGTGACACTGCTGTGTTGTCATGTGTTCTTTATGAATGGATGAAAGGAAAATAAAAAGTACATTTCTTATTTATAAAATCCCAAAGGCTCAGCCATAAATCCTCTTGTTCCAGCAAACCAGGAATCCTGTGTTACACAGCTAGAACTGCTCTCTGGGGTGCTTCTGTGGGGCTGTTTGGGAAGAATGGCTTTATTTATCATTGTTGATGGGTTATTTACAAATTCAGGCATTTAATTTCTGTTTTATTAGCCCCAGATTCCCTGCATGCCAAAATGTTCTTTATTTATACATTTGTGTCTATGGATTTATATATAAATTGCATATACAGGCATATATATATGCACATACATGTATTTGTATATTTATTTCTGCATATTTATAGCATTTACACCTATTTATTTATGATTCCATTGATAACATGACCTTGATGTTGTGGAACTGCCATAGCCATTCCAGTTGCTCTATAATTAAATGTCCCAAGATACAGCCAGAAACCACTTCTAGGCTTGGAGAAGGGAAAACCTTGGATGCATCCATGTGGAACAAAGACTAAGACTCAGATTTAGAGATGCCTAAACATTCAGGGGTGTCACAGTACAAGCTGGCTTGTACTGGACAATAAATCCAGATATAAATGAGAAACAGCCTGGTTCTGGGCTCTGGGTGAACAAGGGTAGGGCACATTCAAACCTAAACCGAGACTTCACCCAATCATGTTACACCCTGGGCTCCAGACATCATTGGTCAGAAGAGCTGGGCGGTGTTGAAGCCAAGCCAATCAACTGTCTAGATGAGGGACTTTTGAATATCCCTATATAAGAAGGCTCTGAACAATACAAGTTTGCTGAAGTTGCATAAAGAACTGGGGTGAGTCTCGTCTTGTCTCTGTCACCCTCTCCCCTGCTTGTAACACAGGGGTGTTGGGATTTTCTGGATCAATTGGATTCGTAATCCCTACAAATCCATGCTGGGTTAAACCAAGTTTTCAAACAGCAAAGATGTTTAAGTTCCTAAATCTTACAAGGCCTAAAAGTGTCTTTCTATTCAGGATCCCATGGAGAGCTATGCATAGGGTATTTGGGAATCTGGGTCTGTCCTGTATTTTCCCAATATGCCCTTCTGCACCTTTCAGAGTTCAAGTAATTTTTGAAACCCAAGAATACCCAGTAAAACTCCTCTCTAAAAAGAATACCTCATAAGCCACTTTTTATAAAAGTTTTGGGATAAAATGTGCTCAACAGATGGAGAAGTTTTGTGTTTGTTGTTTAATGTATCTTGTTATTTATTTATTTATTTATTTTTTAAAAACTGCGAGCTACTTTAAAATTGTATAATTCAGTCCTTAGAGAACTTCCCAAGACACAGCCAAGAGTCATAATTTGTTTTGTAAGGGTTTGGGAGGTTAATTCCTTCATTTAAGGATGAGCAATTCTGGGCACTGCTGCTGTTCAAAGTGTCCAATATGCAAAATATCAGACTGTAATTATTAATCTCTAAGCACAACTAACTCTTGAGTTTTCTGCTCTGGGCATCCCTCACTCAGAACATCCCTGAACTTGGCTTCTTCCACTGATAACAAACTTGGGGCATAGGAAGAAAAAAGAAAGCCCAGGGAATGCAATTAACATCTTCTTATGAACCAAATTATTTATGGGAAGACTGACTCAAGTTCAGCTGGTGGCTGAAATGATTTTTCCAAGGGAAAACCATGCCTAATTGTGGAGTCACAGCTGATTCAGAGTTGAAATTCCAGCCTGGCTGCAGAGTTGGGGCTGGAAGGCTCTAGCCATGACCCCTGATCCATATCCTGGCAGCTCCGAGGCTGAGTTCTCCCAGGGTAGGAGTCTTTGTGGACTTTGAGGATAAATTAATTACCCTTGTCCTTGCCATTGGCCTCTGCAGGTTGGGATATCCTCATTTTCCCCCCTTCTCCTCCTGGGCCAGAAAGTCATTGAGCTGGTTCCCCATTGGACTTGAAATCCATAGGGGAAACAAAAACAAACAAACAAAAAACCCCAACCCGCCCAAAACAAACTGAACCAAACTGTTGTGGTGTTTTTTTCTGCTAATGGTTTGTTCTCTTCTCCCCCACGTTAATGGTTTAACCTAGAGTTGTACCCTCCTACCCCTATTGTAGAATGTTCTTTGTTCCTCCTATCTTGGTTGTCATTCTGCTCTTGCACCTACCCCTTATTCCAGACAGTTCTTCCCTAAATGTCAATTTTCCCTTGTGCCAACCCCCTCCTTGTGCCTCCCCTTTGGAAATCCCCTAATCCTCGACGCCCCATTGGCTCATGTGACCTGTTCACCAGGAACAGATGAAAGCAGGAATCACCTTTGTACCAACAGTGTTTTTATTTTATTAATGCATTTTTGTTTAAGAAGTAGAAACATTCTGCACAGATAAATCCTGGAGGCAGTTTTGTGTGGAATAAGTGTGTGTTTGTGGGGCTGGTAGGAGAAAAGATGGAGTTGTACAAGAGATGTACTGGTTTTCCTGGCCCTTTTATGGAGAGCTGGGTTGCAGCTCCTTAAAACACAAGAAAACTTTACAAGAATTGGTTCCATTCTCTGAAAGTTGATTTTTCCCAGATCCTCCCAGTTGTTTTTTTTTGGGGGGGAAGGGGCAAAGAAAACCCTGAGACCTTGAAGTTACTGTTTCAATCCCAGATCTGAAATTCCAGGAGGATTAGCACAGCTTCCCACTCTAGAAACTCCTCAGCTCATTCCCATCTCCTCATTCAGTTGGAATGGCCCATCCAAGTACTATCTGATTTGGGTTGTAAAAGTGTTCATTTGCTCAGGTTTGGGGAAACAGTCCCTGGCCCAGCTGTTGGGGGCTGGGGATCAATGCCTTCTGTTCAACTGGATAGAAAACAACCCAAACTCTTGGATTCTTTAATCCAGGAGGTTTGGGAATAGCCCTACAGAACACAGGAGTGGGGGAGCCTTCTAAACAGGATTTCTAAAGGGATTATAAAGGATTAGGATGAGTTGCTGAGATCTGGGCATCTTTATCTGGCCTCTTGCTGGCAGAGAGTTTGTTGATGTAGAAAAGTCTTCATGGAACCAGCAGATTTTCCCAGAGATAGCAGGGAAATTCCTTTTACAAGCACAAAACCAGGCTGCTTTGTTATAATTTTGTTGTAAAAGTCCACTGGTGACGCTTTAATAACCCCAGCTTCCTTCCCACCAGATGACACTGCTGAAGGAGGCATTACAGCTCTCAGGGACTCCGCCCCAGAGAATTTCCAGAGATAATTACCTCAACAGGAATCGAATCCAAACAAATGCACTTTCCCCCTTGTTTTAGCAGCTTCAGAGCCTGCACTCGCCTCCCTCTCTTTTGACAAGTACATTTTTTCCTGCTTTTTTAGAGTCATTAAAACAATTAGGCTTTGATTCACAAGAACTCTCCACCAACTTCAAGATAATTGCAAAAGCCCCACTGAATTAAACTGGAGCTGCAGCTCCATCTGGAAACAATTGCTGGATGGGCTGAATTATCCCCACTTTCTCATATCACTAAAATTGGGGGTTGCAGACAAGCACTCCGAGGTTAACTCCACCTCATCTGGCATTAGGCATTCAGTCAGCCTGACTGAGGCAGGAATTGCCTCTCTCATCATCTGCTGAGACTGAATTCCAGATTCCCAATTTCAGTGAGTCCAGGATTAAGTGGGAATGTAACAGAAAAAAGTTGTCTGCTGCTCTTCACTGAGGCCCTCAAAAACTCAGGGATACCCAAGACCTGACCTGTGTGTGTCTGAAGCAGCAAAGATTTATTTTCTCAAAAGTTTATTTTGGATTATTGGGTTCATCTTCTTGCCAGAGTTTGTGGACCTTTTAGTTCTGGTTGTTCTCAGCAACTCTTAATCTCTTTCCTTTGCTAGAAGAAAAAGAGAAGAAATCAAGTCCTCACTAAATTGTGTTGTTTTTTATTTGCTACATCAGATGAGTAGAGTTTTTTCAAAGACAAAAAAGAACCCACCAAGGTTTTAAATCTTTAGATGCAGTTTTCTATTCAAAGAATTATCCACATGTTAGGATACTCAAGGAATGAAAAGCTGGCAAGTGGGATATAGCTTCAATGTAAATGAGATTAATTTCTATTTCTTCATCCTTTTCTCTCTACTATTGTTTAAACAGATATTGTAGTTATTTTCCATTATATGATTGTTTTCAGTTTGACCAATGTGAGGGGAAAGAAACTCACAAACCCAACTTGGAATTCTATTTGAGATAAATAACACCATAAAGATGGTGCAAAAAAAATTACTTTTCCATTTAATAGTATGGCATTAAATATGTTCTCTTTACTGTGTTACGTAAGTCTTTTGTATATATTTTATTTACTGACCTCTTGTACCACCTTTTTATTTGTTTGGCTTATGCTTTCAGATGCCAGTTGTTTATGATCACCCTATAATTAGAAATCTAAACTTCTCTGAAGCTGCAGTTACGGATTCAGAAGGGTTCTCTGCTGCTGGAAATTGCCACTGTCGCAGGGAAGGCCAGTCTTTGGTTTGGGGTTATGGTGAAGATCTGGAAGGTTTGTCTTTGTACCCTTCTACAGGGTGACATTAGAAGGGATTAACGTTTTTTTCTGTACTTCCTTAGGGAGATCCCATCGATATGCCTGTAGTGCACAGGCAGCAGGGGAAGTTCTATGAGAATATATTTAAAATAAAACCTCAAAGAATAGCTCTGGGCTATTCAGCAGCTGTGGAATTGCAGAACAGAGTTTGAATAATTTTTTGTGACCAACCAGGAACCCAAATCCCGCCTTCTGAACCCCATTCATGGAATGGTTTTAAAAGGGAGCTTCATGATCATCCAGTTCCGAACTCCCACCATGGGCAGTGGCATTTTCCACTGGACCAGGTTGCTCAGCGCCACATCCAACCTATGCTTCCCAGCATCCCATCCCGCAGGAATTGTCCTCATCTCTGTTGCCCATTGTTCTTTGTCTTTTCAGTGGATTGAGCCAAATTTTGAATCCATATTTTGTGCTCTAAGTTTCCATTGTCACCTGGGCTTTGTGGCCAGTCAGATCTCACTGGAGCTGAGCTGGGGATAAGCAGCTTAGCCTGGAGCAGTAATTGAATCAAAGCCAAATTCCCAGGCCCAGCTAGTTCATCCCTGTTTAAACAAAGAGATGCAGCAATGCCTCTTGATCTGAGCTGAGGAGGAGGAAATGAGTCCTTTGAAATTGAATCCAGCAGGGAGATTGTGTGTCCTTACAACTGTGAGTTTTCCTGTAAATGTGTTTTTGTCATGATGGTTCATAAAAGTGCTTTAAGGATCAATCTGCAAGACTTGAGGAGAATAAATCCCTTGTCACCACCTCAGCACAGCAAGTTTTTGCCTTCTGTGGCCACTTTTAGTCATCCTAATTTTCCAGCAGAATTGAATTTATCTCCTAAGGAGATAACAATCTGCATTCAGCCCAGGACTTCTCCCGATGGAAAATCCTGACCTCAGTGCCTTTGCATGGAGGTGACAACTGCACAGAGAACGAGAAAGGAAAGAGAACTATGTCTGGAATTTTGTATTCCAGCAAGGAAGTAGGAATAACTCAGGAATTTTGTCTCAAAACTCAACCATCCCGTAAACTCAAACCATCCAGTCTCTGCATCCTTTGCTACATATTTGTGGGGTGTGTTAGAGGAATGTGAAGAAATTTGAAGAGAGCTGTAGACAGCTAAAAATACTATTTTCTTATAGATTTTCCTGCAAGTTAAAAACAAAATGCACACACCCCCCAAAAAACTTCCAAACAAACAAAAAAACAGCACTAAGATTTATTGAAATCATAGAATTCCAGAATGGTTTGGGTTGGAAAGGACCTAGAAGATCATCTCATTTCACACCCTGGCATGGCCAGGGACACCTCCTACTATGCCAAGTTGCTCCAACCACCGGACACTTCCAGGGATCTGGGGGCAGCCACAGCTTCTCTGGGAATTCCATCCCAGCTCCTCCCCACCCTCACTGGGGTGAATTCCTTCCAAAATTTCTTATTTGTTGGTGTAACCTCTGAAACACTTATTTATTCCTTTATTTCCAAATGCTGCTTCCTTCAATTCATGAACTATCGATGAGAAATGGAGTTTGTTTGCCTGGATTTCAGCAGGGAACTGATACAGTTTTGCAGCCTCTGGAGCAGAGCTGGCACCAGTCTGATGAAGAGATTTCCAGTTCAAGAGCCCCTGTGACTGGGATTTTAAACTGAAGCCCTATTTTATTAATTCAACGTGGAGCACTTTGCCATTGCTCTGTGTGCAGCAGCTTTATCTGCCTGTTTGTCCAAACTATCTGTTTTTTATCACCTGTAATTATTAAAATGTTATGCTTTTTGATTGTGTATCTGCTCAGGAAAGCAAAGATGAAAGTCAACTATGGCAACATTTTCGTTTCAGTTTATTAAGAAGGCCTCAGGAAACTAATGAGATTTATTCTGTGAATTAGTTTATAATTGTGCTTTAACTGCACTGTGACATTTAATAATGTCAGAAGGATTTTGCTTTAGGCAAAGTGATTTCAGCCTCAGTAGAAAATTAATTACCACATGTGCGTCTATGAGCTAAGTGGTATTTTCAAGGTTAAGCTTTTTCTCCTCATATTTTCAGGGGAAAAAAAATGCACTGAAGGTGTGGATGGAGCTTACTGCTTCTCTGACAAGCAGTTTTAAGTCACTGTAGTGGTTTTGGTTCACCAAAAGAGATTCCCTGGCCAACACACCAATGTTGTGGGTCTAGTGCTGATTAAACACGCTGATTAAANAGTTCATGGGCCACGTCAACTTGCGGGGTACTATTTTAAGAATGAGCTGTTAAAAAGCAAAGGATCTCTTTATCTATCCCTGAGATCATCTTCATCTCTGGGAACAGAGATCTTCTCCTTCCCTGGGGGCAAAGGGTCTTCATCACTCTTCTTTCTCTCTGTTCACACTTTTCATTGGATCACAACTACTTCAACATCTGCTTGCTTCAGCATAGATACCTTTGCTCATATCTACAATTTGAACACTTCATCCCCCTATACTTTTCAATGAGTTACATGGAAAAAGAGTCAGATGTATTGTTGATATTTTCTCCATAGCCTTACAAAAGAATTTCAGCCCAGGATTGAGGCATCTCCTCCATCCCTCCCATCTTGGACCTAACTTCTTCTTTACTGACCTTCATGTTCTATGTTGTTCTCTCCATGTCTTCACTCTCTTTTTTCTCAGTCGAGAGAGGGTAGGTGTTTGTAGGTCTTATCTGTGCACTGAATGAGTTAATATCTTGCCCTGGGCCTGCAGAATGACCCCTTGGTCTCAGCAGCATGATCTCCCATGGCTCCAGGACATCCCCTTGGCAACTTGCAGCTGGAACTGTTTTACGATGGAGGTTTCTTCATGTTGTTTCTTGAGCAGCTGCGCTGGGAGGTAGAGGGAACAGCTAGGATCTCATCAGCNCTTTTTTCTCAGTCGAGACAGGGTAGGTGTTTGTAGGTCTCATCTGTGCACTGAATGAGTTAATATCTTGCCCTGGGCCTGCAGAATGACCCCTTGGTCTCAGCAGCATGATCTCCCATGGCTCCAGGACATCCCCTTGGCAACTTGCAGCTGGAACTGTTTTACGATGGAGGTTTCTTCATGTTGTTTCTTGAGCAGCTGCGCTGGGAGGTAGAGGGAACAGCTAGGATCTCATCAGCCTGGCTAAGGCTCAGCTGTGGCACTCACATGGCAGCTGATGGCCTCCCCTCCCGCTGCCTAGCAGTCACTGCTCATGACTGCTCGCTGTTCGCTGTAATTATTAATCGTGACTGCTCACTGCCCACTGTTATTATTAATCGCCACTGGTCACTGCTCGCTGTAGTTATTAATCGTGACTGCTTGCTGCTCGATGTAGTTATTAATTGTGACTGTTCACTGCTCTCTCCACTTTGCTCTGTCGGCCATGGTGGAGTGGGCCTGGCCCAGCCCACAGGTGCTCCAGGGGCTCTGGTGAACCCCCGCTTAGCCTGGGCCAGCAGCGGGGCAGGGCTTAATGTCACCAGCCATGGCCTGGCCCAGCCTTGGTCCTGGCCTCCCCTTCCCCTCCTGGCCGCGGCTGCTGGGAAGGGGGGGAGCTTCTCTCTCTAAAGCCCGAAAAGGAAGAGAATGATTCCCGAGGTTTTAATCTTAAAATGTGTGTTCACACAGGTGCATCTAACTTCTTCATTGGTTTAACGATGTGTCAATATTCAAAATTAGCCACTGATTGGTTTTTTGTCTGGTCTAAAGGAAGCTGCCAAGGTCCTTACAGGGAATTATTTCCATAACTGGTTCCTTTCCTTCCATACCAAAAAATGAATTAATGCAAAACCAGCACAGTCATCACAAACCAGATCCTGTTGTTATGGGATTTATTTTTCCAAATGCAGCCTTAATTCTTGTGTTCTCCAGTGCCCAGCCCTCGTGTGCCTGATTTGAGGAGCTCCAGAGGAACTGTGAGAGCTCAGGGAGCTCCCCCAGCTGCAGCCCCACCTGTTGGCCTGCAGGAATTTCAGTGGTTTCTCCCTAAAACCTCTGCGCAAAAGCACTTGGGTCAGAGCCCATCATCCTACTCATTATGAATATTTACAGTAAGTCAGGTCAAAACAATCTGTTTATCTGCATGATCTTATGGGGCTGGTCTCCAGAGGTTTCTTCCAATCCCAGCCATCCTGGGGTTCTACACTGGATGGGTCAAATAGGGGATTCATCCATTCTTGTTCCTCCATTTCACCACAAAAAGTACCTCTGAATATCAGATGGGCTTGGTGTTGTTCAAGGGAGGAAGAAGGAAGGAGAGTTGGCTCATGGGTGTTTTTGTCTGCTCAGAAAAAATAATAAAATTTATGGAAGCCATTCTGTGTCAAACAGTACCATGTACTGGTCTTGGAATGAGTCACATTCCCCTACTTTCCTTTGGTGCTGGAACTCCTCCAGTGGTGCTGCCCAAACCCCTCAATTTTCAATTTCTCATTAAACACCCCCCATCTGCCCCCCCC
>VYXF01010925.1:23145-38589 GCA_013397295.1 Polioptila caerulea
AGAGCACCGCGGCTGCTGCGGGAATGGGTGCTGTGGGAAGGGGTGCTACGGTGCTCTGCTCCATCCCAACCCCCGCCCCGGCCTCGTGCATCCCACACACTAATTGCTGCTCTCTCTTTTATTTTTTTTTTATTTTTTTTTCTTGCCAAGGCAGCAGCCTCTGCTGGCAGCAAGTGCTGAGGGGGCTGTGGGGATGGTTTGGGAGCCAGTTTGGGGGTGGATTGGGGTCAGTGACAGGGGAAGAGCACAGGAATCCTCCCCTTGGGGCCATTGCAGCCAGGAGCTCGGTGCTCGCCTGTCGCAGGGATGGATGGGGTCGCTGTGCCAGCGGCTGCGGTGTCGGTCACTCCAGGGCCACCCGCCAGTGTTGGCCAGGGCACCCCGTGGGGAGCGTGGCTCTGTGGGGCTGGGTGTTTGCAGCGCTGGGAGTCGTGGTGTTGTTCTAATGCCTGAATTGTGAGGGTTCCTTCCCCCTGCTCCTGCAGCACTGTGACAATGGCTCTGGTTTGGGGGCTTGTTCTTCAGAAAAACCCCAGGTTCCTCATTGGAGTCTCAGCAAGTCACCTGGACTGATGGTATTGCCCAGGTTCCCTGCTGCTGAGTGTCCATGTTCTTTCTTTTTTCCTCTGCATTTTGGTTTTCCCCCTTCCCCATGCAGGACTGGGTTCTTCCCACTCCTCTTGCCAACGCCGTTATCTAGGCTCAGTTTGGATTTTCAGTCCGGTTCATGGAGAAATGTGAGGATCAGACTGAGCGGGCCTGAAGTGTCAGGAGGAGGTCAAGTGAATTCTTAAACCCTGGTTTGGTTACATCTTTAAGAGCTTTGCGGCCTCTAGCTCAGTAGATATTTGGGGGCCTGGCCTGGGGTAGATACTGTATGTCACCCCCTGGGAGGGACCCCAGGATGCCACTGAATGTGCAGAGCATGGCTCTGCTGCCATGGGACCTGACATGGCTTTGGCAATTCCCTGGAAGACAGATGAGCCAGGCAGGACTGAGAGCACACATGTGCACACAAGCACGTGTGTCTGAGCTAGCTCCCAGTCACCCTTGTTCAGCTCCAGGACCCTGGCACTCACTGCCAGCACCTCTGGGGCTGAACGCTCTTTTTTGGGCATTTCAGCCAGTGCTGAGCCTTCCTCACCTTCCCAATGCCAGAACAGTGGGGAAGGCTGCTCCAGGGGGGAGCATGTGGGTGTTCCTGTGGTGATGGGACCACATGTGTGTGCACCAGTCCCACCAGTGACACCATGAGCTTCTGGTGATGCTGATGAGGTGCTTGTTGGGATCCCCCTGTGTAGTGCTGGGACTATTGCACAGCCTGCCCTTCCCTCAGCACTGCTGTCACCGCTGCTGTCACTGTGCCACTGTCGCTGTGCCACCACAGTTGAGCCCTGGCTGAGGTTTGCAGGGCCCTAATCCCTTTCCCTTGTGTCTCTTTCATCTCCAGTCGGACCAGGAGAGTGGTAAGAGACCTTCTTACTAAATTAAATGTGCAGGCTGCTCCTCAAGGCACGGTGTGGTTCAACCGTAGTTGATTTCCCAGCCACAGCAGTATGGTACCTCCAGGGAAAAAGCCAGCTGGGGAAACTTCCAATTCCAATAAAAAGTGTAAACGCTATTTCAATGAGCACTGGAAGGAAGAGTTTACCTGGCTGGAGTTTGACTATGAGAGGAAACTCATGTTTTGCATAGAGTGTCGGCAGGCACTGGTGAAGAACAAGCACGGTAAAGCGGAAAACGCGTTTACCGTGGGCACGGACAACTTCCAGCGCCACGCGCTGCTGCGGCACGTCACCTCCGGCGCGCACCGCCAGGCGCTGGCCGTGAACCGGGAGCAGCTGGCCTTCGACACCCGTGTCCACGGCCTCCCCGAGCTGCGCTCGGTCATCAAGGTGGAGGTGAACCCGGCGAAGGTGGCCGTCCTCACCACCGTCTACTGGATGGCCAAGGAGGAGATCCCGGATGAGAAGTGCTCCTCCCTGCTCAACTTCCAGAAGTTCAACCTGTGCCAGGCGCTGCTGGCCTCGGAGCACAGCGAGTACTACCACCCTGGCAGCGTCAGGGAGATGCAGGTGTGTATGCTGGGCTGGGGGTCTGCACCTGGTGAGTGGCCACTGTGCCTGGCAGAGCAGGGACGGTGCCCGCCGGCTGCGCGGGAACTCCCCGAGCCTGCCAGGCTGCTTTGCAGGATGAAAGCTCAGGAGTTCAATTAGCACGCGAGCACTGTGGGTTTTGCTTCTTTCGCCCTAAACTGAGTGATCAGAAAGATCAAGTAGCCCGAGAGTTTAGAGAGGATTTTCTGAATTTTGCGAACACTTCATGCCTGCTAAAATCAAATTAAATTTTTAGTGAGTCTTGGCTGTTTGCCAGGCTTTTCAGCTCTCTGCAGAGCCTTATTTTGCTGCAGATAGACTAAACCCACTAATTAGGTTTCCCAGCCTGTGGTGATCCTTGCAGCACTCACACACGCAGAGGAAGTTTTCCTTCCAAACTGGGGAATTTGCCTGTAATAGGGGGAGTGAGTAAATGAGCAAAGATGAAAAAAATGTTGCCATTTTGCTGCTGCTCCTGCCCCTGCTGGGCCAGTGAAGTGGAACTGCTGGAGTTGAATGGGGCAGATGGGTTCCTGATGTCCTGCTTCACTGCCAGCATAGAGGGGGTTTGGGAATGGGATCTGGGGGCTGAGGGGTCAGTGCTATTGGTGATGCTGTGTCCTGCTGCATCTGTGGGGCTCTGACCCCAAGCTCAGGACAGAAACCCCCAGGCTCTCAGCAGCTTCTCATGGTGCTTGAGCTGCCAAACAGGAGCAGGAGGAGAAAGCTTTTTAGGGAAAAAGAAAGCGGTTTCCAGCCTCTGTGTGTGCAAGCAGTGTAAGGGCTTTTCCCTGGCTTGGGGCTCATGCACTGCGGGAGCCTGTGGGTGGGGGCCCACCCGCTCACTCTGTGCCAAGTGCTGCGCATCTCCCACTGCCTCTGAATCTCATTTGTGTTTCTCTCTCCCTCCCTGCACCTCTCCTTCAACTGGCCCAGGCAGCCATTGCCAAAGTCCTCCACAACGAGGACAGGCACAGGATCAAAGCCTCGCCGTTCATCGGGCTGGTGGTGGATGAGACAGTGGACGTCCTGGAGCACCGCAGCCTCGCCATGTTCACCACCACTGTCTCCCCCTGCAACGGGCAGACCTCCACCACCTTCCTGGGCAGCTTCGAGCTGCCCACCGGGGAGGCCTCCACTGTGGCAGGCAAGGTGGGTGAGGTGATGCGCTCCTTCGGCATCCCCACCATGAAGCTCACCTGGCTCAGCGCCGACAGTGCCTCACTGGTGGCCGAGCGGCTGAGCGGGGTGGGGACAGCACTGACCTCGCTCTGCCCGCTCCTCACTGAGGTGCACTGCCTGTCCCACGGCACCTCCCTGCTGCTGGCTGAGAGCATCAGCACCATCGAGTACCTCCAGAAGTATGAGACCACCGTGGATGCTGTGTATAGGCTCTACTCCAGCTTCCAGGGGGGAGGTGATAGCCTGCAGGAGCTGCGGAGGGTCCTGGACCTCTGTGAGATAGACCTGGGGAGCCCCAAAGCCATCCACTGGACTTCTATCTTCCCAGCTGTAGAAGCCATCGACTCCTCGTGGCCCACACTGGTGCTGCTGCTGGAGAGCGAGGCGGAGCGCTCACCCGTGGCCCGTGGCCTCTGCGAAGAGCTCAAGAAGTTCCAGTTTGTGGCCTTCACCAAGATCCTTCTGGATGTCCTCCCCATCTTCCAGAAGCTCAGTCGCTTCTTCCAGATTGAGGACTTTGACCTGTCCATCTTGAAGCCCATAGTCTCAGCCACAGCCACCACGCTGCAGGCCCAGCAGAGCTCCAGTGGCCAGAACCTCCGGGAGTTTCTCAGCGAGATGAAGAAGCACCCGCAGGACGGCCGGGAGGGCGAGAGCCGCCTCTACTACAAGGGTGTTGAGCTGGCCAACTGCTCCCAAGTTCACCTGAAACACTTTGAACACCTGAAGGAAAGCTACCTGGAAAGGGTGCGGGGCAACCTGCTGGACAGGTTCCCCAGCAGCGTCCTGGAGGCCATCAGCTCCTTCTCTGCCATCTTCAACCCCAAGTGCTACCCGCAGTCTCTGGAGGACATTGGCAGCTATGGGGTCAGCGAGCTGAATTTCCTGCTGCAGGTGTACTCACGGGTGGTGGTGAGCGAGAGGGCCCTGAGCGACTTTCCCCTCTTCAAGCGCATCGTCTTCAGCCTCAGCCAGCTCTCCTTCAAGGACCTCTGTGTCAAGCTGGTCTACAGCAGCTCTGAGATGCATGAACTCTTCCCAGACTTCGCTGTCCTGGCAGCTATCGCCCTGGCCTTGCCGCTGGGCTCGGTCCTTGCCGAGAAGATCAGCCGGGGCCGGGAGCTGCTGAGGCGCGGCCGGTCGCGGCACGCGAAGGACGAGGGGCTCTCTGACCTGATGAAGATCGCCATCGACGGGCCGGCCATCAGCGAGTTTAACTTTGCATTGGCCGTCGAGTACTATGAGAGCATGAGGGAGTCTGGGTTCATCATGGCACAGGTGAAGTGAGTGTGGCTGGTGAGGGCCGAGCCCTCGGGCAGCAGCCGGGGCCTGCGGGCAGCCCCCAGCGCCAGCTCAGCGCTGCCTTTCCGCATCACCGGTCACTGCTGGGGCCGGGCAGTCACAGTGGATGGTGACCTGCTCAGTGCTGGGAAGAGAAAACAGGATCCTTTGCAAAGCCATGCTGGTCCCATGACCACCCCTCCCTCACGCCCCAAACCTCTGTTTGAATCACCCCGAATTCAGAATCCTGGGGCCACCTGAGATCCCAAATTGTGATGGGTTTTTTCCCCGAGGGTTTGTCATTATTTTGTTTTAGGGAGATGAAGGCAAAGCTCTTGAGCTCAAATGTCACGTTGCCTTTGCACAAAGATACCCAGCAGCTTTTGCTTAATGCTCTGCAAAAATACGGGATTTCTGTTATTCTGGAGCCTGAAGAATGAATGCAGAAAAGGCAGCGCATCCCCTGAGCTCTGCGCCGACCCCAACATGCCTGGCAGTGTCGTGTTGGTGTTCCTTGTGCGCAGCACGGGGTATTTTTAGCAGTGGCATCAAGTCATAATCATTTCAACAGCAAGAGATTTAGGGAATGATATTGTAATGGCTGAGGAAATAGTAACTTTAAATGCATCATTGTGTACATATGTGTATGTGTGTATATATATAAATATACATATATAAATATCTATATTAAAAAGGTCTATCTTAATTTTCCTAAAGTTTAAAGTATAAAGATATCTAAAAGGACTTTTTTTTTTTTCTTTTTTGCAAGGACAGAATAAATTATGAGGAGGGGTCCAAAACCAATCCATAGCTAATTCTTGTTCTTTCCAAAACATCCTCACATCCCAGAGTTCCCTTTGCACCCTGAGCTCTTGGCAACCTGTAGGCCAGGAGAAAGTCCTTCAACACCTATTTTTGGGACCAACTGGAGGTGTTTAGCTTGTATTTCTGCTCTGAAGTGTTACTCTCTATCCCGAGGTGAGCAGAGCTGTTGGTGCTGAGGCAGCCAGAGCTCAGGCTCCTCTGCCCACGGGTCTGGCAATGCCAGTGCAGTGGCCAAGTGGGGCTGGGGTGCTGCTGGTGTGTCCCAGTGTGACAGGGCTTTGCTGGTTTTGACTTGAAGGGCTGTTTCCTTCAGTTCAGACTGTTTCTAATCAGCAATAAACCCAGTGCAGCAGCATGAAGCATTACCTCAGTTGAATCCTGAGCGCCAGGTCCTCAGCCGGGGCTGCCAAAAGCTGGAGATTGAAGGATGTAGCAGATCTGCTGCCCCACAATTGCTCTGGGAGTCCAGTGCAGTGCAATCTGTTTGTTACTAGTCCAGATCCCAGAGGAGCTGGAGCTGCACTGGTGCTGCTATCACAGTCCAGGATTGTGACTGGGTGTTGCTCCTCTTCTCTGGCCATCAGCCTTTGGCATCGGGGAGCCTCCTGCAAACGTGCTTGGCCAGATACAAAAGCTTTAAAGCCCTGGGTAAGGATTTAGAGATGCCATCAAAATTTGCTGAGAACATCTCCCAAGCAGGAGGGAGCCTCCGTGTGAATAAACAGCTCCGTCTCCATCTGGCCTGGGCAGACTCTGCGCCAGATGCTCTCTGAGGCAGCGGCGTCTGCGGGGATGGGTCCTTGGCAGACTCGTGTTGGTATGAGAACCTGCAGCGTCGGCCCCGCCGCCTTCAGAGGCAGCTCTGGGAGGTTCACACAGGCAAGTGTCAGAGCACAACAGTTGCTCTGCTCTGCCTCACAGGGACCAGGAGGAAAAACCTGCTGCTGTGTAGAGTGAAGGTGTGGGGGACAGACTGGAGAGGACAGCCAGACACAGTTCGGGTGAGTTTGGTTAAATATAGGGCAGAACATTTCTTTAAGTTCCAAGGGATCTCTACAAAAGTCACTTATCTGTGGGACAGGGACTGGGCTGAGCTCCAGAGAGGGGAAGGGGCTTGAGCCCCAGGCAGGGAATGTGCAGGCTCTGATGGCTCTGGGTGAGCCCCAGGCAGGGGACACGCAGCCCCACATCAGGGACATCATGGCTTTGACTTCTCCTGGTCAGGCCTGGATGGTACCTGTGGAACTGAGGGGGGCACAGAGACAACCCCCCCCCAAACTGCAGCCTGTTCTTATGCCAGGAACACATGGTTCCTGTGCTCCTCTCCTTGCACCAGCCCCTTGGAATGCTCTGCAGAGCCTGGAGCACATTCTGTCCCAGGAGGATCCACAGTGCCAGAGCAGCAGCACTCGCTGTGGAGGTGAGGTGCCTCTGCCAAAACGGGGGGAGACAGAGGAGGGGCTGTGACAAAAAGCTGCACCACTGGGGATCTGTGCACCAGCACAGCCCCACCTGCTGCTGGCCGTGCCCGTCACCTTGCATAAGGTCGTGTCATTCTATACAGACCTGAGACCCTGCCACTCTCCCAAAAGCAAATCCCCTTAATTGAGTGTCTAATTAATAACTAAAAATACTGTCCTCAGCTGCTGCCGGAATCTGCCCTGCAGCAAAGGTAAGGCAGGACCCACAATGCCATGGCCCCATAACCTTGGAAAGGTGCCCCAAGAGCATCCTGCAGGGTGTTGTGACATGCTGGGGAGCTTCACTGGGGTCGTCTCAGCCCTCTTCCTGCTCCTCAGGGCCTTGTCTGCTTCAGGGACAAAGCCAAGTGAGAAGAGACCTGCCCATCTGCAGGGTCTCACGGGGGTTTCTGAGCTCTCTCTGACTGACTGGTTTATCCCAGTCCAGGAATGTGTTTAATCCACAAATTTGAGCTCAAAGATGTGCCAAAGAGGTTGGCATATCTTCTCTATACCATTGGTGGGCAGCAGCTGCTGCAGGTGGTGGCCAGTCCAGGGAGCCTGTGTCCCCTCAGCACCCATCCTTGTGCCTGCCCAGTGCAGGAGCTGCTTCCCCAGAGAGTGAACACTTCAGCCCAAGCATTAGCTGAGCTGCAGCATCCCTTGTATCCACTGATTTTGGGGATGAGGTGATCGCCCACCTCTTGTTCCTCCTATATACATGTATGTATATATTTCATATATATGTATCTTTTATGTTTTTAAGGCCAGTGCAGTCTGTGCAAATCGCACTGACTGTGACGAGTGGCACCACTCGTGATCCAGCCCCAAATGCCTTTGCTGCTCTCGCGTGGGGCCCCGGCTGCGTGTGCTGGGGGGTCCCAGGGCAGCTCCTCTGGCGCCAGCCCGGCCGTCTCAGATGATTTGATGTAGAAGCACTGTTTCACGCCTCAGAAGGTTAATTATGCAGCCCTCACCCAGTCCTGCTCGCTGCTGCTGTAATGTTATTTATTTATTTTTAAGCGGTTTCACAGATTTCCCTTCTGGGCGACTCTGGAATTAACTCGATCAGTGCACGCCTGATGAAGCAAACTGTAATTCCTCCCCGGAGTCAGGCCTGGCTTGGGGATGGCTCCGGCGCCGTGGCAGAGCCGCCGCGTGCGCTCGCCCAGAAAGAGGTCGTTGGTGCCCGTGGGGCTGGCGACGAGCACTCGCTGCTCAAATCCAGGGAATCTCTCAAACTTGGAATTTCAGATGCACGTCTCACATCCTGCACCAGCCGGGATTGACACGGGGCGGGTGTGGAGCAGAGTGAGGAGCAGCACCAGCCTGGGGTCCTCATTCTGTGCAGCTGGTGTCAGGGTGTGGGGGCTGGAGGGGGCTCATGCTTGATGCTGTCACAAGAGGTGCTGGTGGAGTGTTCCTGCTGTGGGAGTGGGTACTGGCCACTGTCAGCCTCCCACAAGGATATTCTCAGATCCAGGAGGGTCGTAGGATGGGGTTGTGCTGTGCTGGGTCAAGGGATCCATGATGCCTTTGAGGTGAAAAAGAATCCAAGCCTCAAAAAAATCCACAGGAATGAGGAACATTGACCTTGTCCTAGCTGCAGGAAAAGGGACAGAGCTGTGGGTTGGAGGGAGTGTGAAGCCATGTGGGATGTGAATGGACTCTTCTGGCTCACAGCAATCTGAAACTGTTTATTTATTGTGTTTGATTAGTTATTTTTTTTATTTTAGCTTTCCCTCCTCCCTTGCTCCCAGAGCTGGGCAGAGAATCCTTCTGCCACTTGCAGGATGCTTTCCTGTCCTCATCATCTGTGATGAGCCTGAGCTGGGATGGGGAGCAGGCTGGAGACAGATCCCTCTGCTTGGCCTTCCCTCCCTCCTTCTCTCCGTCCCACGGGTGTTTTCTGTTGAAACAGAACATTATTAATAACTCTAGGCTATTTTTGAATCTCACGCTGGAGCGCGTGGTTCATTTGCGGGGGACGGGGAGTGGCGGCTGTACTGCAGGAGTGGGGGCAGCTCAGCCCCTTCCCCCAATCTTTTGGCTGCTGCTGGCAGCCAAAATCTCACCAGCCCTGCGAGGAGCCGCGGTGGTGCTGGTGTGGGGGAGCCCAGGGCTGTGTGGCTCCATGGGAGAGCCCAGGGAAGGGGCTGCTTCCCTGGGGAAGGTTTGGGCACCTTTTGAGGTTTGGGCTCCTGTGCGTGTCCACGCTCTGATGCAGAATGAGGTGCATCAAGCTTTGAACTGGTTTTGAGACTGAAAGGCAAAGGGGTGCCCAGGGCCACCCTGGGCTGGGACCTTTCCCTGGGGTGGTTCTGCAGTCCATGGCAAATGTCCCTGTGTGCCATGTCTTGTGTGCTCTGCCCTCCTGCTGCGAGCAGGGATCACCAGTGCTAACGCTGCTCTTTCCTCTGCCTGCCTCAGGTCCCTCTGGACACAGCAGCCCCCTCTTAGCGTCATTGCCCATCCCTGGCCGGCCTCTTCATCCCCCCTTGGACATCAAGCACTTTCTGACCTTCAGGCTCAACGGGACATCACCGCTCAACCTCTTCCCCAACTTCAACACGGTGAGTCCCCAGGGAGGATGGGCATCGGCTGCTGGACCCATCCTCCCCTACAGCGGTCCCTCTTCTACAGGGCACCACTCCTTGAACCTTGCCAGGTAGTTTCTGGTTTAATTCCTGGGGTCTTTGGCTGCTGGACACCAGTTCAACATGCCCACATTGCCCTTAGCTTGGAGAAGTTCCTGCCCAGCCAGTGCCTGTCAGTACCAGAATTAAAAACATGGTTCATTTTAACCAAGATCAATTGGATTTTGCCCCTGGAATCAATAGTAATAAAGAAGCTCTGGAGAGCAGTTCATTAGTTGAAAATTAAATAAGGACAAGAAAAGAAAGAGAATGTACTACAGAGGAGGTATGTGGCTGGTGCTGTGGATGTTGGGGGAGTCAGAGTGCTGGGGGGCTGCTCCCACCCCCAGCTTGGGCTCCAGGTCCCCAGCCTTGGACCCTAACCCAGATTCCTGGGGTGGGCAGTGACACATATCTTTAGAGATGTTCCATTAGACAGTTAAACTGCCATGGATGCGGCCAAGGACACACCACTGTGTCGGGTGTGAAATGGTGTTTTCTCCACACTGCACCGCTCCCCCAGGCTGGTCCCAGCCCTCTGGGGGTCTCTGTAACCCCTGGGTGCTGCCTAGAATTGTTGTAGAGCAGGTTCTGCTCTGGGAAGGGCTGTGGGCCCAGGGGCTGCTCCCCTTCTCTGCCCCAGAGGCACTGCATGCCGGTGTTCTGGGGTTCAGTCAATGCCCATTGTTTTCTCTCATGAACCTGGAAATGGGACTTTTCTGAGCGCCCTCCCTGCTTGCTGGCCTTTTGTGAGTGGCTTTGAGCTTAAACGTGCTCGGAAGGTGCAAATTATCACCGAGATCCTCAAAGACGGTTCAGAAATTAAGTGCAGGATTCCTGTTGCTGTTGAATGGGATTCAGACGTCTGAGTCCTTTAAGCTCTTTTGAAGCCCCAGCCCAGCCTGTCCCCGGGCTAATGAGCTGGAACACAGGACAGGAGGGAGTTTGATGCCATTATAGTTCCTGCTTTTTGTCTGGACTCTTTTTTTAGTCGCTGGAGTCAGGAGTGAACTTGACCCAACGCCTGTTGTTTGCTCCTCTGGGCTCCCACCTGCCGCTGCCTCAGCGCGTGTTCACCCACGGTTGTTGCTTTTAAAAAATCAGTAATTTGGAAAATGAATCTGGTACTTGCTGGAGCCACAGAGTGTCACACGGCTGCTGTGCTCTGTGTGGGGTCCTGCCACAGAGGATGGATCAGACAGAGATGCCAGGGGAGTCTGTCCCAGCCATCTGGAGTCAACCACTGAGCTCAGACCTGAGCCTGGTGTGTGCTGTTGGCTGACGGTCCCGGGGCAGGAGCTGCCCCTTTGGGGTGTGTCTGTGCTGGAGATGTGGCCGAAGGAGGCTGAGGGATGTTCAGGACGTGCCGGGCTGGCAGCTCTGAAGGAGCCGTAGAAGAGCTTCAATCCCTCAGGATGTAGGGCTGGAACATTCCTGCATCCTGAGCCAGGCTGGTCAAACTCCAGCTTGAGCCTCAGTGTGGGGAGAGGGTAGGGGGCAGCAGTCAGAGTCTGCCCCTTGCTGAGGTCACTGCCACATTGGAGCTGCTGTACAGCAGGATCCAGGGGTTCCCCTTTCATGCCCTGCATGGCTGGTGATGCTGTGAGGGCTCAGCGATGCCCTGCGGAGCAGGAGCTGTTTGCACTGCCCAGCAGAACACTCTGCACTCACAGCAGGTCACAGGGCTCACATGAACCCAGCAGATGTTTTGCTCCAGAGCGAACAAAACCCTTCCAAGCTGCCTCCTGTCACTTAGAGCTACAACCAGAGATAAAACCCCTAAAAGCACTGCAGGCACGTTCCTTGCTCCAAGGGCCCTTCCCTTAGCTTGGGATGTTGCAAATCCCCAGGACCCAGCAGCGCCTCGTAAAACCCCGTCAGCAGACACGATGTGAACGGATGCTGCATCCCTGTGAATTCCTGCTCCTGACCTCAGCGGCCGCAGGGAGCTCGGCGCTGGGACCGCTATTTATATCGGCAGGAACATCCAGGGATAAATAAAGTAATGTGAGTCAATACGAATTGACTATAAAGCTGGGATCTTTATTCCCCAAGACCGCAGTGCCCAAAGCCACCTCTGTTGCTGGCTCCTTTCTTCTGGAGACCGCCAGGAAGAGCCTCACTCCCTGGCTGCAGGCACCGGTATGTACGGCTGCAGCACAGCCCCCCCAGCAGCCCCACGGGAGCTGGGGGGACTTTTCCACATCCGAGAGAGCTGCGTGGGTGTGTGGGGGGGAGGACATAGAGGGATGTTTGTGTTTGCTTTTGGGGAGAAGCACAAGGGCTCTCAGGAGGCACCAGGCTTCAGATGTGCTGGGTGCAGGATGGAGCTGGGCTGGGCTTCTGGCTAAGCCCCTGGGACCAGGGGTGCTCCCATGAGGGTGGGCAGCAGAAGGCTTGAGACAGTGCTTGTGTTTGCTTTGGGACAGCGGGAGCAGCAGTGGCCACCAGTTGCACGTGTCTTGGCTGGGATGCCTGGGGCTGGGGTGAGGAGCCAGGTCTGAGTGTTGTGGCCAGCCCAGTCCCTGGGGGCTCATGAGTTCTGTGCCTGCCCAGAGCAGTTGGAGGTGCTCTGGGGGGCACAACTCCTTGCTGTGCCACAGGGTCGAGCAGGGTGGACTTGGCAAAAGCACAGTGGGGGGAAATACCCAGGCTGGTTCCATCACCCTGAAATAATCCCGGGAGAATGAGGAGACCTTGTGCTGGAGCTGTTCAGCACCACCACGTGTAGTTGAGGCTCAGACATGGCCCTGCTGCCACTGCTTTCACTGGCATGTTCTGAATGTGGCCACTACAGTCCCTGGCCTCATTTGTGTCCTTGTGCCAGCATCTCTCTTTCCTCTGCATCCTACTCTAATCCCCACCCTGCTCATGCTGTGGTGCTCAGGGTGTGGATGAGCCCATGGGAGGTGGCAGTGGGTGCCAGTGTTGTTTGGAGGCAGCTGGTGGTGCTTGGGCTGACATTGCTGGGAAGGTTGGAGCCATTTTTCTTTTCTGAATGGAAAGGTGGGTGTTTCTCTGGAAAACAAGCACTGGCCCGGCAGCCCAGCAGCATGGGGGTGCCTCCAGCAGCACATTGCAATGTTTGTTGTCAGGCATGGAGCAGCATCTTGGCTATCTGTAGCTTCCTCCAGGTCTCTGCCGAACCCCAAATGCCTCTTCATTTATATGCCAGATAAGTGAGTAAAATTTCATAGCAAACAGGCACTTCATTAATCACCTGCTCTTACCATTCTGCTCACTCCTGGAAAGGAATTTGGGGTCTTGATAATGGCGCTGTTGTCCAGGCATGTGCCTCGAAGACTGATGCACCTGTCTCGGCAGTGAAATAGCTTTGCAGAGAAATACGATCGCTGAAAACCCCGGGCTCTCCTGACAGCAGGACTCAGATAAGATAATCTCCCTGTGCCACAGGGTAGGGAACAATACTTGCATTATAGATTGGAGCCACGCTCAGACAAAGAGGTTATTCTTACGTTTTCTTCCTTAATAAATGCGTTTTGTTAAAAACAATTATGGCTTTTGGAAGCAGTTTGGTGCTTGGGCTGTGGAATGAGGCCGAGCCCTGAGGCGAGACAGAAGGGCCAGGGCCTGGCACCAGCCACATGCTTGGCCCCACCACAGCCCTGGGCGGGCTGGAGGACAGACATGGCTCCTGGCAGGTCATCAAAGTGGTTCTGAGTGTGCCCAGCCCGGTGACCGAGTTGTCATTGTTGGTTTGAGCAGGTGAAGAGCACATCTGGGCAGCAGTGGGGCAGCCCAGAGGGGCTTTTGGGGGCACTGTATCTTGGGTGAGCTGTGTCTGTGGCAGCAAGCACTGGTGTCCCTCCTGCCCTGGCACCTGTGTGGGCTGGCAGTGTCCTATGGGCTGGCACACATGGCCCTGTTCATGCCTTTGGCATTACATGGGGACATTCCAGCTCTCTGGTGAAGAGCACATGGAGAAATGAATGGCCAGATGCTTGTTTTGGGCACCTCTGTCCCCCATTTTGGTGTTTTCTGCTCCTGCTGAGGTCAAGGGTAGTCACTGAGGTTCAAACAGAAACTGGTAATTTGCCACCTATGACACAAGTGTCTGTGTGGGGGGAGAGGGGACTTGGGTACACACTGGAGCAGATGGGGTCTCATCCCTTCTGCCAGACCACAGCCAACATTTGGTCCTTGTGGATTTGATGGATTCAGGAATCCTTTAAGCAGGACAGGAGCCAGTGTTGACACAACACGTTGGCAGTGGCTCCTCGGGAGTGTGACAGGCATGGGGGTCACCAGGTCGTGGTGCCATGACGGGGCAGGGCNCCGTGTGCATGGGAGCCTCCATGGCCGTGGGGCTCCTCAGCAGATGCAGCCCCTTGCTCCTTCCAGCCACCCAGTGTGAGCTCTGTGGCGTTGGCAGTGGCTCCTCGGGAGTGTGACAGGCATGGGGGTCACCAGGTCGTGGTGCCATGACGGGGCAGCCGTCAGGACATAGCACCCTCTGCCCTCCCTCCCCTTCCAGATGGACCCGGTGCAGAAGGCAGTGATCAGCCACACCTTCGGTGTGCCGGCCCCGCTCAAGAAGAAGCAGTTCATCTCCTGCAACATCTGCCACCTGCGCTTCAACTCAGCCGTAAGTGGGGCCACAGATGGGGCTGCGAGTGAGTGGGGGGGCATGGGGCCAGCCCCTGTCAGGGGCACCCCCAACGATGGGCCAGTCCCACCCACCGGAGCTGCCGGTGCTTGCACGGGGGCTGTGGGCTGCTGGAGCTGCTCTTGCCTCCCCAGGCTGCCTGCAGAGGCACCGTGCCAGCCTGGCCGTGCTGGGTCTGCAGTGCCTGGGGCTGATGCTGCTCTGCCAGCAAAACTCCCTGGTTCTGGGATTCATGATTCTGCTGCACAGCCAAGCAGATCAGAAAAAAGCATTGCTTCCCTGTTTCAGGCTGCTTCCCGGCTAGAAGGGCTGTGCCAGGAGAGTCAGTCCCACGACGTTCTCCCAGTGCCCCCGCAAGCACCCCATGCCCTTGTTCCTACTCTGCCCATGTCCCTCCAGGTCCCCCTGGCTGGCCCAGACCCTCACAGCCCGCGGGTGTTCCAGCTTGGAGGCTGTGACCTACTTTGGCTGCACCCAGCCCCGTTCCAGCCCTGTTATCCAGGGAGAGTTTATTGTCTTTGCTAATGAGGCACCACGCTTGGACTGGCCCTTTGCTTTCCCATGTACCAGCCACAGCCTCTGCCCCCGTTCCCAGCCCTTGGAAAGCCACAGGGGGAGGGAGGGGAAGGGATTGGATGGGATGTGTCCCCCTGCCGAGCCCAGGAATCCTCAGCTGGCCCCCAGGAATGCTGTGCAAATTAATCTCTCCTACTCAGGGGTACAGTGTTTAATTCATACTGGGGTTCCTCTCCATAAATTGCCAAACTGGGGTTGTTTCGGGGGACAATGCAGCATTGTCCCTGTTTGGAGGACACCAGTGTTCAGGGGATTTTTTTTTTGTGGCCATTTTTATCAGTGTGGTGCAGACATGAATCCATCAGAGTTGCGCTTCATTATCCAGCGTTCACTGAGAGAGAAGAGCTGGGGACGTGAACCATGTGTTGGACACTCCTTAGGATAGAGTGGGTGATGTGTCCTCCCCACCAAAGAACCTCTTTATTTCATTTTTACGGCAACAATTCATTGTACATTTCTGGACTCATAAATTTTGCCTGAAAGCTGCTTTTAGGAATGACTTGATGCATTTAATCACAGCAGGGTCCTTATCTCGCCAAGCAAGCAATGTGGTGATATCTTAGAGAGTGATACCTTGGCCTCAATATGCTGGTGTCAGAGCAGGCTGGGGAGAGGAGGGAAATGGCTCTGTGCTGCAACCCACTGCCAAAACCCCTCTGTGCTGCACCCCACTGCCAAAACCCCTCTGTGCTACACCCCACTGCCAAAACCCCTCTGTGCTACACCCCACTCCCAACACCCCCTCTGTGCTGCACCCCACT
>VYXF01010927.1:0-12879 GCA_013397295.1 Polioptila caerulea
AAGGAAAGGAAAGGAAAGGTGGGCATCCACAGTGGACACCTGGATAGCTTTGGGATGTCACCAGCCGGAGTGTCTCGTCAGCCCTCCCCAAGGCAGGATGGGTTTGTCACCTAGAGCAGTGTTCTAGGTGGCCCTTCCCGAGCCCCACTGACACTCCCAGGTTATTCCTCAGGGATAACCAACGTCCCAGAAGCTCTCGCAGAATTCTGTGTGGAGCACCAGAGGTTTTACTTCATTTCAGACGCAAAATGTTCCCAGAAAGGCAAAAACGTGAGAGGGAGGCTGGGAAGTGCCCTCACATTTGAGGAGGCCAGAGAGGGAAAGCGCAAGGGGGACAGGGTGGGCATCCTGGCTGTCCCTGCCCCCAGACAGCACCTGATGGCACGGCTGGGGCTGTCAGTGCCCCAGGCAGCCCCTGAGGCTGCCTGGCTGTGAGCAGAGCCTCCCATCAGGGTTAAGTTTAGTGTCTGTTCCTTATCAGATGAGAGCAGGCTGGAGTTTCAGCATCCTGACTCCTGCCATTCTCCCGCATTCATTCCCACTTCCTGCTCGCTGAAAGTCAAGCTGCCATTCACAAAAGAGGGGCCTTATCTCCTTACCTCTTGACCCTGAATCATGGCTGCAAACACAGAGTTTTCTTTCTGCCAGCACCAAACAGGTGGCAAAGTCCTTTGGCTCTGGGTCTCGTGAGAATAAAAGAAAACATCTTCTGGTTCATTGTTGGGGTGTTGAAGACGGCAAATCTCAAGCTGCAAAACCCCTTTAAAACGTACCTTTTATAGAGCAATCTGCCCTTTATAAACGGATCTGAGAAATTAGGAGCTTATCTGCACTCAAATCAGAATTGCCTCGAATTAAGAGGAATTTCAGCAATAAAAATGGGTGGGTTTGGGGGATGTTGTCTGTCGCTGAAGCCCAAAATTCAGCTGGCTCCTTCCCTGAGGATGCCCTGCACAGCAGCTCTTATCAGAGCTCCCTCTCAGCCCCAGGCTGGCTGTGGAGGAGCATTATCACATCTCACAGCCAGACCACTTGAGCTGAGGAGCTTCGGTGGGGAAAGGACTCGAGACAATTAAGGGAACTACAACACGAGTGCCCCTGAAAACTTCAAGTGGCAGAAATAGATGTGCGTTGTTAAGGATTTGGGAGAAAAAGCATTTGTTGGTGAGACAATATTTAAACTTCTTCCCATGAAATTAACTGTCAGCCTTCAGAAAGCCAAGGAGTTTTGGGTTTGGGGGTTTTTTTACAAAGCCATGTTTAAAGAATAAAAAGCTGTGGGCTGAGGCTCTGCTCAGTGGCTGGGCACTGTCCTGGTGTGTGAGCCGATCCTTAGCCCGCAGTTTTACCTTCTAATGTACAAATTAAAACCACACAAAAACTCTAAGCCTGATAACAAAACTGCCTTTTACATTTACAGTTACTGGAATTTTTGCTACAATTTCTTCTAAGCTGTATTTTAACGTTGAAGAGCTGGAACTCCTCAATGTTCCTCGGGCAGTTCCAGGGGGGACAGGCTGATCCTGGTGCCTGTATCCTTCAATCCCCATCCTGCCCTCCCCAGGGCCCCTGGGTAGCGGGAGGAGAATATTCCTCAAGGGAATCATCCCCCAGCCTGGCATGGGGCAGCTCCCGAGGAAAACCATCCAGAATCCCACAATTGTTTATTAAAAAGAAGCCAGTGCCACCTCTGTCCCCTTGGCTCAGGCGGCCGGGGTCAGATAAAAGTGACATGAAAGCATTTCTGCTGCCTGTGCCCCAGCGGGACAGTGCGAGGTGACAGTGCACAGTTGTCCCCAAATTGTTGGGCAAACTATGTCATGTCCCAGATAGCAGCAAGAGCCTGCCCTGAACAACGTGTCTGGGGCCCTTTGAACTCGTGATGAGCTCTGGATGTTCTCTGCTCTTTATTTTTGTCACTGCTCCAGACCCCGGCGCAGGTGCTGAGGAAGGATCAGGAGCAGCAAAGCCTCGGTGTGAGGGGCAGGGGATGGACAGCCCAGGGCTGGGGCAGGAAAGATCCCAGGACACGGATTTTCGGGATGCACTGCAGTTTTCTTAGGTATAAAAAGAGAAAAACATAAATACTACCCCAAAAAATCTCCCCTTCGGTGAGAATCCCCAACCAATCCCTAAACATCCTCAGAGAACAGGGAAAACCTCCTTGCCCTCCTGCCAGAGCCAGGCTCCTCCTTCCAAAGGAACTGAGAATTGCCATCCCTTTTACATTAAATATTTGGGAAGAATCTTCTGAAGGAAGCGTTTGGAAGGATGTTTCTGGTGAGATTTCTCGTTTTCCAAAATGCTGCTGTAATTAAAGCATCCCGGTTCAACTTCTGAATGTTGGACTGCATCAACAGGTGATTAGAGGAACTTTGAGCTTCACTTTCAGCCCCTCTTCATTGGTTGATCACCTTTCCAAGCAGCCTGAACAAACAGGTTGATCTGAAATGAATTATTCAGGAGACCTCTCTCCCCAGCCAGGAAAAAGAAAAATGTCCTTATTTCACAACATTGTTATTAGAGGACATAAAGGTGAGAAATTCTTCCTCAGTATCCTTTATCTGCCTTTAAATGGCCCAGCTGTAGCATCCCAGGTGTCAGTGCAATGGATTTCACAACAGCAGCAGCTAAGGGAGCTGGAATATTTAATATTAAAAATGTGAACAGCCTGAAGGTCAAATAAATAAGTTATTGTCAGCATAAACACAGTTACTGTAATAAACCCATCTAACTATGCCCTAATTGTGGATGGATCCGTGGAAAATTATTCCTGGTGCACAAAAAGGTGGCTGGGAAAGGGGTCTGTGAAATGGGGGCAGCAGCTGAGTCCTTTCATCCCCGTTGTGTGGGTTAAAAAAGATTGGGTTGATCCTAGAGCAAATGTAGGAAGAGCTGGCCCAGAGTTGTCCATCACGAGCTGCTGCTGTGTTCACCATGGATCCTGCTGAAGGCACAGAAAGTTTTCCTTTGTGTGCTTTGGTTTGGGGTTTTTTCCGAATGTTTGGATATTTTGTGTGCCTGAGGTGAAACGTGAAAGGCTGAGGTTGCCAGTGGGGCTGTGCACCCCCTGTGTGAGAAGGGACAGAGGGAGGTGTCCCTGTGCAGCGCCCAGGATTTACAGGACAGAAACTCCACGGAATGAAGATACTTCTGAAAGGCTGTCCCTGCCTTGTCCTCTCTCTGTTACCCATTAATTCTCACTTCAGAGCAGTGCTGTGAGGGCTAAACTCCTGCTTTAGAGAACACTGAGCCACTGGGACACTTCCTAGAATCACAGGGAGTCATGGAATCTTGGAAAAGACCTCCAAGATCATCGAATCCAACCTGTGACCCATCTCCACCTTGTCACCAGCCCAGGGCACTGAGTGCCACATCCTCGGATGCCTCCAGGGATGGGGACTCCAAACATCCCTGGCCAGCCCCTTCCAGTGCTTGACCACCCTTTCCTTGGACAAATTTCCTGTTACAATCATGTATGGCCGTGTTATAACCAGAAAACTGTCCAGCTCCAAATACCCTTCCCACAAAGCTCATCCCAAGGCAGCAATTCCCATTCCAACCACCTCGGAGCACACGAGATCAGCTCTGTCCCAGCCACAGCAAGGGGCAGATTTCCATCTTCCATTCACACCCCGAGCCACAGGCAGGTTCTGTGCACACACCCAGGGCACTGCCTTCCTTCAGCCTCCATCTTTCCCACTTGGTCAAATCCCCCCAAGGATGATATTTTCTGTTTTCCCCCCAGCACCTGCAGTAGTGCAGCCTGTCCCGATAACAGGTTATCTCCATCCCAGTTATCTCCATCCCAGTTATCTCCATCCCAGTTATCTCCATCACAGCCCACAGCTCGGGCCTCCCAGCAGGACAGATGCCTGGCAGTTGACTGAAAGCTGATTCCTGTCAGGAGCTATTTTCTCCCCGAGACAGAGGAGACATTGTGCCCCTTGGTGCTCGAGTGTGGCCTTGGCTACTGCCAAAAGACCACCTTTTTGTTTTTTTTCTTTCCTTCCCTGAGACAAAACAGAATCCCCCTGCTGTCAGCTCTATCTGGAGCTGCTGAAAGGGGATGTATAAGCCCAGTAATGCTGCTGGGAGATAACTGTCAAACAGCATGAAAACCCCTGCCTGTCTGCCCTCGGAGGGACTGAAGCTCCATGGAGGCTACAACTCAATGCTCAACAGCTCCTGGCATCTGTGAGGTCTCTTTCTTAGCTGCTTTTTAATACCCTGGTGAAAGGAAACACTGTGGGATTCAGAACCTGCCTCTGCTCACCCAACTGGGCCACTGGGTGGCTGCTGGAGATGTGGAAACAGGCATTGTTCCCCTTGGAAGGGGAAATGGGAGGAAAACAGGGAGCTCTGCTGCACACAGCAGGGATGTGAACCAGATTTTCAACCTCCTTTACAGTGCTGGGCCAGGAGAACAGATAAAAATAATAGCAAATATGTACCAGAGGCACGAGAACAACACTGAGCTGCTGAGAGTCACCAAAGACTTTTGCCACTGCAGTCATGCACAAAACCACACACAAAGCAGTTTGCACCCACATCAGAACAGAAACTGTGATGGAAGCATATAAATAAGTTGTAGAGGTACTTGAAAAAGGATTAAATGTGGGATTAATGAACATAAAACCTCCAAAATTACACTATTTGTAGTTTTACTCTAGAAACAGGCAAACTAGGAACACAAACAGGAACACTCAAACCCTACAGGCTTCAATACAGCAGTCAAGAGCCAATCCCCACCCAAATATTCCACCCAAAAGCACCTTCTGGGCAGTGGCTCATTGGGATGAGCTCCCAAAGTTCCTTTAAGAGGTGTCAAGAACTCAGAACCCCTCGTGATCCCCAGCTCTGGTTCAGAGGCTGCAGCTGTCAGTCAGGGGGTTCAGTCACCACCACGTCTGACAAACCCTACAGGCTTCAATTTGCATGACACAAAACAATCCCTTGATCAAACAAGCACGTTGGGAACAGCAGGCAATGGGAAAGAACTAAAAATAAAAGACAAAAAGAAGTAAAATCCAGCTTAAAAAACCTCCAAAGCCCATCAGTCTCACAACACTGCAAATATGAAGTTGACGAAGTTACATAATACATATGGAGAATGCTCCTCATTTTTATGCATTTTGGGAATGAAGAGAAAGCAAATTTCATCATCACAACTTTAATGTCCAGCCCTTAAACTCCTGAATATCAGAGTAAGCTGGACTAGTCCAGATTTGATGATGTTTGCCATCCTAAAAACCTGTCTGCAAAATCAAAGCCATTAGGGCAACCCAAAGTCAAGTTCAAAATTATTGGTTGGCAACAACTTCCACAAACCATCCACATCTATCCCAGTGAATACAGGTATTTTATAATTGTGTGTATATATACACCAATTCAATGTTCAGTTTCTGGCTAAGCATGTCTTAATGTCTATGGGCATCCTCCTGGATCAGAGAGTTTCATCAGGCTGAAAGGTCTGGGGAGGGAAACATCTCCCAGCTGTTCTAACCCAGCCACAGAGTTCTTTGGAAACTCCCAAAAGGAAAGTGCAAATTGGAATCAGGACCCAGCACACGATAAAAGTGCTGCTGCTACTGTCCCCGTGCAGCCCTCAATCCACCCAGTGATTCATCAGATACCTTCTTTTTGTTTTCATAAATGATAAGTAAATCCACTCAGTTTGTGTGAGTTGTGCCTGCAGGGATTCCCTCTCCCTCACCCCTGTGCTGGGGTGGCAGCGAGCCAGCACAAGCCAAGCTGCATTTCCCAGCTCGTGTCAGCTTGTCTGTTTATTTCTTTTCTTGGGGGGCAAAAAAAGAAAATCAGTCTAGAAGGAATCGATGTTTTTGCAGTTTAGTTCTGCTTTTCCTGTACTTAACCACAATATCAGCATCAAAGCATCCCCTGATAGGGAAGTACAAACTCCCATCTCCAGTTCAGCCAAGAGCAGCAAGCACCACTCTCCCTGAATGAAAAGAACAATCTTCACTCACATTTCATGCATAAGAAAGTAGTTTAAATTACAGATTTTTATATATTTACAGATCTAATAATATAGAAGGCACTTTAGAGCTTATCAGCTATAATAACAAAAGCAGAACTTTGGAGATTTGGTGTGAAAATTTGGATTTGGCCACTGGAAAGCTTGGATTGGGCTGAGAGATGCCTCTTGGACATCCCTGGATGTCACATTGCTGCACAGCTGGCAAAGGGCTGCAAACACACCAGGCAAAGCCTCTGGTGTTCCCTCAAGGTCCCCAGAGACTCCAGAACTGGTTTTTCACTGCCATTGATTGAGGCACGAGACCCCACTCAGCTTTAGAACTCCAGTCCTTGCTCCATAAGCTCCACATCCCCACGCAGCCATTAGCAAAAATATCTGCAGACCTGGTTGCTGCCATTAGGAGAGATGAAATCCCAGCTCCTGGTCAGTTCCTGGTTCAGAGGGGAGAAGCAGCACAAAGCCCCTCACCTGGGGCACGGCCACCTTCTGATGTTCACTGACCCCTTGTTTCAACCCCCAGACACTGATCCCCACCCCAGAACATGAACCCAGGGTGCTGCAGCTCTCTGTGTTACACCAGCCATGAAAAAACACCCAAACACAAATCCCTGTTGAATTTAAAAATCTCTTCAGCTGCGAGACTGAAAGCAAAACTAACGAGCGTCAAAGCCACCTCAACAAGTGATCATTTTTCTTAAAATACAAACCCTCAGGGCCAAGAGGCCATAAATTGTGCAATAATCAGAAGAATCCGCTTTTTAACAGAGACACCTCTGCCAGCCTGGGTTGATCAGAAATATTCGTGGGGAGAGCAGAAACCCGAACGTGTGAATTAACGACTCGGCGCTCCCTGGCCAGGCCAGGAAGCTGCTGTTTGGCTCCAGCCCGGCCCTGCGTTTGGGGAGAGCGTTATCTAAACCACTAGGACGACTATAAAATATCTTAACAGCTTCTGCTGCTTAGCTGGGAGCAGGGCTCCCAGTATCTAATATGAAACAAGTGGGCCAGGCTGTGAAAGGCAGCTCTATATTCGGAGGCCGCAGCGGCTGGAAGCTATGGGGTCGTCTCAGAAGCTCTCAATTGTTTTTAAATTCTGTTTTTACAAGGAGCGTGAGATTTATAGGCTCTTGAGGGGAAGAAAATGATGTAACTTGAGTAAATCAACAGGCCATTTATTCCTGGCCCTGTTTCCTCTCTGTCACTGAGCTCTGGAACGAGCCCCCAAGCACTCCCTCTTCAAAACAAGAGCAGCCCAGGCTGCAGAGACCTTGCAGGGACAGTTAAAGGCACAGCTCCTTCCTTCCCTCTCTGGCTGAACGGGGGCCAGCCCAGACACCCCCAGGGTGGGGGCACCCCGGGCAGGATGGGCTCCCACCCCCCAAAAATGCTGGGCACCTGCAGGTGCTCCTCGGAGCCAGCCCGAGCAGGAGCAGAGCTGCCCTGTTGGGGACAAGGCCCACGGATCTGCAGCTGTGAGAGGGGTGAACCCCAACATTTGGAGTGTTTGATGGGAACACTCCCCAAAGCAGAGTGTGGGAAACAGGATGAGCCCAGAAATGGGGAGGGAGGGGGAGGTGGATTTTTTCCCCCCTGTTTTTCCCTCTCACATCCTGGTTCGTGGTTGATGATGGCTCATTGTCAGCATTTTCCAAACTGCTCTAAAACCTTCACTGCTCAGTGACCCCCAGCTCATGGAGTGAGATCTGCTGACCAGAAACCCAGCACTGGAAGAGAGGGATGATTCTCCTTACAGGGAATTCCAAGAGGTGATTCCCACCCAAGGGCCTGCTGTGGTCTCCTCAGGTTTCTTCCCAGATGAAAATGTGATGTAAAAAGTGAGAAGCCTGGGCACCCAGGAATTCCCACTGGAAGCAGTTCCAGTAGCCACTGCTGGGCTGGAGCTGGCCCAGCTCAGGGCCTTGGGGCCTCAGGGTGCCTGAGCATCCTCGTCAAGGGGGAATGGCTTCAAACTGACAGAGAGTGGGGTTAGATGGGATATTGGGAAGAAATTCTTCCCTGGGAGGGTGGTGAAGCCCTGGAATGGATTTCCCAGAGAAGCTGTGGCTGCCCCTGGATCCCTGGGAGTGTCCAAGGCCAGGTTGGATGGGGCTTGGAGCACCCTGGGACAGTGGAAGGTGTCCCTGCCCATGGCAGGAGGTGGCACTGGGAGGTGGCACTGGATGTTTTTTAAGGTCCCTCTCAACCCAACCCACCCCTCGATTCTCTGATTTTAACCTTTGCACTCTGCAAATTTCTACCCTTGTTACCACCCCCTCACCTGTTCCCTTCCCCTTGGCCAGAGAGGGAAATTTTGGGTTGAAAACCGCTCATTTACTGGATCTCCGATGCCAACAGAGACCTTCACTCCCTCCCCCTCTCCTTTCCCAGTGCTCTCCTATTCACAGAGCCCCAAACTTTTGTTTCCTGCTGACACCCAGCTGGCTCTGAGGCTCTGCTGCAGCAAGAGGGGCAATTTCAGCGCTCAGGTCAGGCAGCCGGGCTGACCCCTCACCTTTGACAGTGATCTTTATCTAGACTCCATCTTAATTATTTATCTCAGGAAGGTCAGAAAGAAAATGCCTCTCTCAGGACCCCCACTGCTCCAAGCCTGCAGAACTTGTTAAAATGCAAGTTCTTTGAGGACGGTAATTCAAGCAAGCAACAGAGAAACTGCTGCATCACTTTTAGACCCGTTAGGAAATGTTTAGGAAATTGCTCTCAGCTCACAATTATCATTTTCAAACCCACCAATTGAGGAGCTTTCCTCATAAAACCGAGACTCAGAAGGGCCACAAGAGCTTTGCTAACGAGACGTGAAAGATTTTACATCGTTAATGTGGTTTTGCCTGGAAGTTTAGCAAACACAAAAACCTCAGAGACAATAAAATTTAAAACCTCTTGGAAAACACAGGTAACATGTATATAAAGAATCCTTCGGGGTTTCAGCAGTATTAAAGCTTCCAGCATTTTAAGAAAAGTTTTAATAAAGTTATTAAAAATGCAACACTTTGTCCCCCCCTGCAATGGTGTTTCCCAGCATAATTTAAGAAAAGCCACACACACAATAAAAGGAAGAAAAAGGGGGAAAAAAAGCTTGTAGTAAAAAACTGGGGTATAATTTTCTTCAATCAACTCCAGCTCATGACTGCAATTACCCCAAATCTTTCCGAACCTTGCTGTGATACACCAGGGACAGGTCTTGGAGCCTCTGTGGGTGGCAACCTTTCATCTGCCTCTCAAACTGTTCTTTATTGTAAGGTTTCAAATTAGTGCTAGCAGCAATGAGCAAATTTGATAATTCGATCTCAAATTAGTTAATGTAATGTGCCAGGAACCACTAACTAAGGCTCTGCAAAGACGAAAATCTATCTCTGCCGGCTCGGGATGCAAAGTTAACCAGCCTGACAGTTCGGATTTGAAAAGTTGCTTTTTATTTTAATTAAAACGAAATTCTGCTTTAAAAGGCCGCCCCCTGCCCCTTTTCTCTCCCCGCGGTGTGTTTGCCTCATTCTGCATGGAAAGCCACGCTATAAACACACGAGGCACACATTCTTCTGTGATCCACAAACGGTGCCTGACCCAGATAGCGCTGAATTGGGTGGAAATCATTAGGATCGTGTGTTCCGATGGAGCCTTTGTAGATAACAAAGTTAACCGGGGATCTGTTTCCATGGCAGCTTTCAACGAAACGAGCCCGTGATTCACATTGCAGATCCTTATCTCCAGTTTAGCCAAACTCATTTGTTCTGGGAATCACGCTGAAGTATTTAACAAAAAAAACCCACTCAGACGTGGAGTTTTCCAGTGATTTTTGGGTTTGGAAGGTTGGGACTGTGAGGGATTTCTCTACACATTTGTTTGTCTTTAAAAAGAAGTTTGATCTTTGAGTTATTTTGTCTTGGGGGAACTTCTCTCCCATCTCTGTACCCACTTTTTCTTTTCAGGGCAATTAAAGGAGCCTCAGGGCTCCCCCCACTCCTGCAGCATTTGGCCCCTGCTTCAGTGCCCTTTTCTGCTGATCCCCTTCAGATTTCCATTCCCTGGAAAAGCTGTTATCCCCCTTCACCAAATAAAAACGTCATTATTCAGACAAAGTGAGATATTAAACAAGGCAGTCGGTGGGAGTGTCTCAAAGCCACTGGGAAGTAAAAGGATGGGAGAATCATGTTCTAGACCCCCCTCTGAAATGGACTTCTGACATTTTTAAATACATTTTTCATTCAGTTAAAAGTATTCATTAGAATTTTAGCAAATTTGTGATCAGCTTCAGCCTCTTGAACAGAATTTTTTGATGAATAAACAGTTTTTATCATTAAAAAAAGGCATCACCACCTGCAGGACCAGCCAGTCTGTCTGGACTGGATGAGCACAAGTGGTATAAAAACTGCAAAACTTTCCAAAATCACAGACACTGTGGATGGGCTGACATGTGAACATTTGGTTCTTCCCCAGAGGTTATTCTAAATTAGAGCACAGGGCTCTGCCTGCACTGGACTGGTATTAACTGGCACATTTACTCAATTACACTTACTGTAACAGTAAAAATTACATCTGAACCCTGATAAAATTTGAAATAACGCAGATGAGTGAGGATCTACTGCAGGGAACGCTCTACCCATGCAAAATCTCCTTTGGTTTGGGGTTTGGTCAGGATAGGAGGACCCTTGACAGAGGGAAAAAAGTGAAGGGAATTTAAATTCCTAATGCAGCAGTTCCACAGGGCTTGGGGTGACCCAGCCCAGCCCCCCCAGGGAATCGGTGCCTGCAGTGGAATTACTGCAGCTTTCCTTCACTAGGCAATTTGCTTTAAACTGTAAGGAGCAAATTCTGGAGGTTCCAATGGAATGAAGGACTGGGAAGGGTTTGAAAAGCGTCCCTGTTGTGGCGGCCTCTGCACCTCAGTGGGAGCCGAGAGGCCTCAGCCCGGAGCCAAGTGACAGATGATTCTCCCCTGAAATGTTTTCAGACGGAACAGAAGACGTTCTTTATCTGTGTGGTCTGAGCTCATTTACTCCAGGAGAAATCTCCAGCTCCTGCCCGACTGAAAGCCAGGTCTTGTTCTCCCATCTGATGGATGAATGGAATTCAGAAGTTTGATACTGTCCCCTGAGATGTCATTTAAATCCACAGATACATTCAGCCAGCAGGTAAAGTTAGAATGTCATTCCACAGGCTCATCTCTCCCTCCCCGCCCCCTCCCCTCACACAGGAGCCTGTCTTCACTTTTTCTTGCTGCCATGAATCCCAGCACCTTTAAAAGGAGATGCCAGGAGCAGAGGAATGGCTCCAAATTGATAGAGAGCAGGGTTACATCAGATGTTATGAAAAAATTCTTCCCCGTCAGGGTGGTGAGGCCCTGGCACAAACCCAGAGAAGTTTGGCAGGATGGTTTGGGTTGGAAGCTTGATGGTTAAAGCCCATCCAGTTCCACCCCTTGCCATGGGCAGGGACATCTTCCACTGTCCCAGGCTGCTCCAAGCCCTGTCCAGCCTGGCATTGGACACTGCCAGGGATCCAGGGACAGCCACAGCTTCTCTGGGCACCCTGTGCCAGGCCCTGCCCACCCTCACAGGGAAGGATTCCCTCCTAACATCCAACCTGAATCCCCTCTCTTTCATTTTGGCAGCCAAACTCACCCCCTTCCTAAAAAACTTACCCATCTCCTTGAGATCCAAACACAAATCCCAAGATCCATCCTAATCTTTGGCACAGTATTTCTGGCAGTTTGATTTATTTTGCCTGTTCTGCTGCTGCTGTAGATTCCCTGGTTGGAAATCAGAAGAATGCCGCGAAGCAGCAAAACAGAAGGAAGTTTTATCTTTTTTTTTTTTAAAGCAAATGACTCATTTGCTGTATTGACATCCCCATAGATTCTTCCTCAGAATAGATTGTGCTCTGGAGGAATTGCTGAACTTGATATAAAAGAAATTCTTCCCAGTACAACAACACAGAGACCATGAGGGGCTTTTGCATCTGATTACCCACCAAAAATGTGCCCATTCAGCCCAGCCCCAGCCTGCACATTTCCCTATGTCTCTGAGGTTACCTCTGTTTATCACAAAAAGGGCTCCAAGACAGTCGGAGCTGCTACTGTTGTAATCCATCCAAGATGGATCGTGGAAAAGGCTGAAATAAAAGCCAAGCTTCCTGCCCCATGTGTCTGCCAGACTGCTGCAGAAAGGTCAGGGGCATCCTCACTGCAGACTGGTAATTGCAAAAAATGAAGGAGGTGAACCCTAACCAGGAGATCAAAGGAGGAGAGGGAAGGAGAGGGTTTTACAGGGAACAGACTGACTACGGGGGCAAGACATCAGGGGGAAAGAAATATCTTGTACTAGGGGAAAAGGCAGTGTAATTAGCATTGCCTCCACGAATCAGCCAGATCCCGAGTAAAACTCAGCAGATAACGAGACACAATGGTCACCGGGCAGCTGCTTGTTCCCACTGAAGTAGAACACGACCAGGTTTTATTGAAGTAAATATTTTCTCTGAGTAGCAAGAGACAAGTGCTGCAAACCTGGCCCTTGATTTTATGGGATAAACCAGAATTGCAGCAAGTTCAAGATCTCCAGAGTCCTTGGAATATTTTGGGCACAAACATTGGCAAGAACACCATTATGTTGGGACACCCTGAGTGATTGTAGCAGCACCGACCCCAAACCAGCCCTGCCTGATCCCAGCCAGCCCTGTCTGAACCCAGCCCTGTATGATCCCAGCCTTGACTGATCCCAGCCTTGACTGATCCCAGCCCTGTCTGATCCCAGCCTTGACTGATCCCAGCCCTGCGTGATCCCAGCCTTGACTGATCCCAGCCTTCACTGATCCCAGCCTTCACTGATCCCAGCCTTCACTGATCCCAGCCTTGACTGAGCCCAGCC
>VYXF01010927.1:12955-30625 GCA_013397295.1 Polioptila caerulea
TGAGCCCAGCCCTGCCTCAGTCCAGACTACCCTGTCACTCCCACCCCATCAGCCTCGTTCTCTTCTGAAGGCAGGGAAGGAATCCAGTTTCACCCACTCTGTGCCCAGAAGAATAAACCAGAATTTGAGCAGAAAGCCCCCCAAAGCCTGGCACTCTCCTTCCAGCCCCTTCCTGCTCCCACCCAGGCAGTGCCAGCCCCTCCACTGCCCCTCTGGTGATGCACACACCCAGCATTCCTCAGCTCAAACTCTTCTGCTTTCATTCCTCTTAAAAGCTCAGAAATTCCTTCAAAGCAGAGAATGCTCCCCTCTCCCAAAGCAAGTCCAGCAGGGCCTGCAGAGACAGTGCAGAGTGCCTGCCTGCTCCGGCTGGGAGTTTAAGGAATTCCCTCACTTGCAGTCTGTGTATTTAATAAACTAAGCCATTGATGACATTTCCTATTTAAATGAACAAGATTATGCAGCTAAACAATATTTTGCAACCAAAATGGCCAATAAATCATGGCCTTTAGAAGTGCTAATGGTGCTCACATTTATTCCTATTAATGCTTCCTGGTTTTGAAAGCTGGGCCAATTCCAGAGATAATGTATTACAAACTTTCCTGCTGAAGGATTTGGGTTCCTCTAGGCTCCATTCCAGTTATAACTGGCAGCTAATACTTTCACACATTCACAAATCCCCAACCCCTCCCCACGAGCAGAAGGGAGAGGAGAGGTTTTGGCTTGGGTCAGCACATTTGGGAGTGTTGCAGAAATGAATGGGAAGTGATGCAGTTCTCTTTGAACACTGGGCTCTTCATGAATGCATGTTCAGCACCTTTCCCCTCAGCCAGACTGGCCTACACGTCTGCACACCTATGGAATGCCCCCCAAAAATCCAAAAATTGATGCACAGGCATGCAACATTGCAGGTTTTCTTGCAGCCCCACTGAAGAGCTACTTTGTGCCTGCACAGGAGGGGCTGCTGTGCAAAGCAACTGAGCTGTCCCCAGCAGAGCAGCCCTGCAGGGAATGGCCTGGAGGTGCTGCTTGATGGAAAACTCAAAATTAGCCAGAAGTGTGGCCTGGCAGCCCAGAACCCCACCCAGGCCTGGGCTGATCCCAGTGTGGGCAGCAGGTCTGGGAGGGGAATTCTGCTCTGCTCTCCTGAGATCCCACCTGGAATGCTGCAAACAGTTCTGGTGACCCCAGTGAAGGACAGGGATCTGGAGCAAATCCAGAGGACACCACGAGGTCACCCAGGGACCTGGAGCATCTTCCCTATGGAGCCAGGCTGGGAAAGTTGGGAATGTTCATCCTGGAGAAGGGAAGGTTGTGTGGAGACATCACAGCACCCTCCAGGCTCTGAAGGGAACTGGAGAGGGGCTCTGATCAGGAACTGGAATGCCAGGACANGTTGTGTGGAGACATCACAGCACCCTCCAGGCTCTGAAGGGGCTACAGGGAACTGGAGAGGGGCTCTGCATCAGGAACTGGAATGCCAGGACAAGGCGGAATGTGCTCAAACTAAAAGAGGGGAAGTCTAGGTGGAAGATTGGGAAGAAATTCTTCCCTGTGAGGGTGGGGAGGCCCTGGCACAGGGCACCCAGAGCAGCTGTGGCTGCCCCTGGACCCCTGGGAGAGTTCAAGGCCAGGTTGGACAGGGCTTGGAGCACCCTGGGACAGTGGAAAATGTCCCTGCCCATGGCAGGGAGTGAAACTGGATGAGCTCTTAGATCCCTTCCAAGCCAAACCACTCCATGATTCTGTGTTTTTAAGATCCTAAAAATAACAACTGCCCAGCACCCAGGAAACATCTGCAGCAGGCACAGGTGTGAGTGGGAAGTGGGCACAGGCTGGAATTGCATTTTCCTGAGCCCAAACCAAGTGGTTCCAGGCAAACCCAGTCAGAGCACGGGATGCTCCTGACACTTGCGGTTTGCTGAAGGGTAATTTGGGAATTAGCTTGAAAATGGAAAGAGACAAACAGGCCCTTAGGTTGAGGGCAGCAAATAATCTATTGATTCCTGATTTTCGTCAATTAAACATCACTCAGCACCTTCAATCTCACCCCAAAATAAAGCTTTAGAAATAATTTCATGCAGGCTGCTGAGCCCATTCAGAAGAGACTTCAAACCCAAAACATCAGCAGAGATCATCAGATGCACCCAGTAATGTCTCCACAGTGAGTTTATGGCATAAAGCTCAGTAGGGTGCAGGAAAGAATGTTATTTCCTAATGACTCGCAACAAATTGCTTGGAAAAGTTACTCCAGTTTCCCAATCCAACTCCTCGCTTCTCAAAATCAGACTTAGCACACACTGAGCATTGTAAAAGCCTTCCCCGCTCTGTCTGACAACACCTATACCCCAGACCCTCAGCATTTTTCAGAAGTTATTTCTGGAAATATTGAATCTCATAACAGCAATAAAAGGAAAATATTGTTGTAGCCAAAATAAATGTCTCTTTGGACCCTGTTTAAAAAGCACAGGGGTATTTGTGAGGGTTGAAGTGCTCGCCTTCACAGAGAACAGCTCGGCTGTTGGGACATATCAAGGGGCAGGGTAAACTTATAAAGAGCTCACAGTTGATTTGTCTGTTGAAGGGAAATGCTCTGGGAGATAAAAGTCTGAATTCTGATTCTTTTGCAGTCAAATCAGAATCTTGTTCTCTCCTCAACCAAAGCATGGAATTTCAAAGCATGAAATCCAAACCAACAGCTGAAGCAGAGCACTCAGCACTGCGTGTTTTGATCAGGTTGTTAAAGGCTGACTTGATGTTGCTCACAGGGGCAGGCAGTGAAAGCTCTCAGCAGACTTCCCGTGGCACCCCAGAAACACGGGCACAGAGATGTGACACCTAACAAGGATGTGCAAAAACAGTCACAGTTCAAGCAAAAGTGTCTGAGAAAACCGTACTTTCCAAGGTTCTGCTAAAAATAGACTGGGTTTCAAAAAAAAATCTGTCACTTTTGGTCCCTTTGAGTCTGCCTAAAGAGATCCAAAACAGGATTCTGGTCTGTGAAGGGCCCGTGAGATCCATCCCGAAAAATCCTAATCTCACCCCAAATCCCACAGCCCAACTGTGCACCATAAAAGAAACATTTCTCAGGTCCAGTCTCCCTTTTGGTGTCTTTTGGTCTCCCTTTTTCCCCATCAGGGCAGGCGTAGGAGGCACCAAGAGAGGAAAACACGGTCTGCTTACTAAAATAGAACTAATTCTCTCTCCAAATAGCCTTTATACTTGTCCCCCTCTCTAAAAGAATAAAAAAAGAGAGATGCAACAAACATTTAAGACTTTAGTAATGCAATTTCCATTATTTTGTCTGAATTAATTCCCACTCAGATCTGGACCGACAGCACTGCAAACTCCCTCTCTTTCCCTTTTGTTTGGCAAGCTCAGCATATAGACCTGGAAAACAAAATTAACTTTATTTTTTCCTCACCCAGATGATAAAATAGATTATCCCTAGAAATAGAATGTAGGGGTTCGGGGATTTTTATTTCTTTCTTTCTTATTTTTTGGAGAAATAACACTCCCGTCCCTCTGCAGGGAGGAACAGTGGGATGATTGTTGGAGGAGTGAATCTGGTTTTCATTAGAGGGAAGTGATGGGTCCGGTTTCTGCCCGGGACTGTTTGCTCGCATCTCTGTTTGTGTTCTGCGTTGGCAGTTAACCCTTTCCCTGCCCCGCTGATCCCACCCACCTGGCACCGGCAGGGACAATGGGATCGCTCCAGGGACAATGGGATCCATCCAGGGACAGTGGGATTACTGCAGGGACAATGGGATCGCTCCAGGGACAATGGGATCCATCCAGGGACAGTGGGATTGCTCCAGGGACCATGGAATCAGTCCAGGGACAATGGGATCCCTCCAGAGATAATGGGATTGCTCCGGGGACAGTGGGATCGCTACAGAGACAGTGGGATTGCTCCGGGGACAGTGGGATCACTACAGGGACAGTGGGATTGCTCCGGGGACAATGGGATCCCTCCAGAGATAATAGGATCACTCCAGGGATAATGGGATTGCCCCAGGGACAATGGAATCACTCCAGGGATAATGGGATTGCTCCAGGGACAATGGAATCAGTCCAGGGACAATGGAATTGCTTCAGGGACAATGGGATCACTCCAGGGATAACGGGATTGCTCCAGGCTGGGAAGAGCACTATGGAGTTACTGCAGGTACTGCTGGCATCCAAGCTGAGTGGAGAGGCAACCTTTTGTCTTCCATCTTCAAGTTGGAAGGAACTCAGGAATTGTTTCTTAGGGGCTGTTTTACCCAAAGAAACCCCAAGCCCTGCGTTTATATATCTATAAATTGGCTAAANAATTGCTTCAGGGACAATGGGATCACTCCAGGGATAACGGGATTGCTCCAGGCTGGGAAGAGCACTATGGAGTTACTGCAGGTACTGCTGGCATCCAAGCTGAGTGGAGAGGCAACCTTTTGTCTTCCATCTTCAAGTTGGAAGGAACTCAGGAATTGTTTCTTAGGGGCTGTTTTACCCAAAGAAACCCCAAGCCCTGCGTTTATATATCTATAAATTGGCTAAAAACTCGATATACAAATGAATTCCTGCAGGAGCAGGTGTCCCTCCAGGTAAGTTCAGCACCAGGGGAGGCTGCCAGAGGTGACCCAGCCAGCACAGCCAGGAGGGGACATGAGGGATGTGTCCTGTGCTGCCTCCACATCCCAAAAAACCTCACACACGGCAGGGTAGGGAGACACCTACTCCAAGGCAGCAGTGAAAACTTGTGCGTTGTTAACTTCTATCTTAACACACTCATTTAAATGATACATTCACTGATTTTATATGAACATAATATATTTGTTATTTTCCTGTTTATACAGAAACAAACTGTTATTCTGTGTTCAGTCCAAGCCTCACACTCTCCAGAAACAACAAAATCCTACAGTTACACAATGGCAATGAACCACTGGATTAATTTTGCTCCTCCTTTTTGTTTTTTTTTTTTTCATTCACAGGTTTCTGTGTATTACCTGGTAAACTCTGGAATGTGTTCACTTCTCAGAGCTTCTGGCTTCATTTGGGAATATTTCTGGATTTACAGATGCTTTGCTCTTGTCAAGGGAAGACCTCATTTATCCACCCCAAGCACTGCCCAAACACACTTGGATTTCCAAGGCAAAAAGGGGGTTTTAGGCATTGTAGTTCATGGAATGAAATTTTCTGCCCCGTTCTTAATTCCTTAAAAGCCAGAGAGCCAATGGAAAATCCATCCTGAACAGGCCAAGGAAGTGCTGCACCCACCAGGCTCTGGAGGGAGGGGTAAAATCTCATTAAAAATGGGAATTGGGTACCAGCAGAGACTTCCAGTCTCTGGATTTTTCAAACTGCATCCATCCTGCAGGAGCAGCCAAAAGGACTATGAATTTATTGGACCACATTTCCATGTGCTTTGGGGCTTCCAGGACAATGTTAGCAAGGCAGATCATCCCGGGTTAGGTACAAAGCCTGAAAAATTTCCTCATGGGAGGTTTATAAATAACATTCCTCCTTTCCCCAGCCCTGTTCACATCAGGCCCCACCAGGCCAGGGCAAAATTTGTGTTTTGAAACACTGAACTTGTGGTTTAATTTCCTTCAGAGACCCTGGATCCAGTGCTGGGAGGTGTGGGAGCTCTGAGGACACAAAGGGAAGTGAACCCCAGAGATGATTCCTGCAGGAACTCCTTGCTGTGCCTGGGCAGCCCTGGGCACAAACCCCACTGCTCTGGGCACTCTGCAAAGACAAAGCTGGTCCAGGCTCTGCCAAGGAGAATTTAGAGTCCAAGGTCCTTTTCTGCAGGAAATTCACAGCACACCCACTGCAAGGGCAGGGAAACTGTGGAGGGATGGCATGGAGCTTCTGGGGCAAGTCCAGAGGAGGCACCAAGGTGATGAGAGGGAAGGAGGAGCTCTGCTGTGAGGAAAAGCTGAGAGATTTGGGATTGCTTAGTCTGGAGAAGAGAAACTTCAGGGTGATCTAACTGTGGCCTTCCAGTGTCTGGAGGAGCCAACAAAAAATACAGAGAGACTGTTTAGAGGGGCCTGGAGTGGCAGAACAAGGGAGAATGGATTCAAGCTGAAAGAGGGGAAGCCTACGTTGGTTATTGGGAAGGAATTCTTCCCTGGGCGGCTGGGGAGGGCCTGCCCAGAGAAGCTGTGGCTGCTCCTGGATCCCTGGAAGTGTCCCAGGCCAGGGTAGATGGGGCTTGGAGCACCCTGGGATAGTGGAAGGTGTCCCTGGCCATGGCAGGGGTGGGACTGGATGAGTTTTAAGGTCCCTTCCAACCCAAACCATTCTGGATTCTGTGATTCCATGAAATCAGGAAAGCAGGTGAGGTTATCAGTGACAGCCTGAAGGGATGGCACAGGTTTTGGGCCCATAACATGAGAGACCCAAAAGAAAACTGCAGTTCATTTCTGGCCTGGAGTACCGGAATTGGACACAACCTGCACATACTGCCCAGGCTTTGGCTAGGTTTGATTCACCTCCAGAATGCACTAGGATAAAAGGTTTGCCTGAAATGAGATTTCCTGGCCCCTTATCATGTCTGTTTCCAATCCCATCACCCTGAACTGGGAAGGCATCAAAGCCCTCTCAAAGTAGATTTTAGGTTTAAACAGACAATGTCACCCAGTTTGACTCCTACCCCCTAATCTGTTCTGAGCAGATCCGCCTTGTCACATTGCCCTTAACTCTATCCCTGACCAGGGAAAACAGAGGAAACCCCTCCAATCCACTGATCCCTCTGATGGCACCACCAGCACATCCTCAGAAGACAGATCTTGCCAAATAAATAGATGGAAAAATGACACTGTCAAAAGGCTTCCTGGTTAGATGAAGCCACAAATATGTTTAGTCAGCCACTAGACTGAGACATCAGAAAATAAAAGAGATTAAAAGAAACTGTCACCACCTATTGCTAAAATTGTCTTCCACCTCCTGTTTCAGCCAGTCTGCATGTCACTGCTTCTTTGGAGGGAATTATCTCGGAAAGAAAATCCTGCTCTTCCTTTTATTGGAGGGAAACCTCTCACAGCCTGCCCCCCTTTTTATGGGGCACATTCTTGCAGACATTCCCCACAAAAGGGCACCGAGAACACGGCAGCAAAAGGGACTTTGTGTCCTTGCCCCGTGCCCAGCTCGTGTTGAGCACAGCCACACACTCCAGGGCATAAAGAATTCCTGGTGGCACCTCCAAGGTGGCATTTCCCCTGCTCTGCCCCATGCCAGCATTCCCAGCCTCTCCAGAGCAATGCATGAAACGCCTTTTTCTGTTCGGATAATTCCTCGTTTCACCCCAAAGGCCTCGCGCTGCACCCCATACATTTATTATAAACTTGGTGTCTTAAGCCAAAACATTAATTGCATCTTCTAGCAAGGGAAAAAACACCACAAGCTCGTTCAGGAATGTATTCATTAAGGGCCTGATTGACACGGCCAGAACCAGGGGGTTAAATTGAAGCCGGAGCGGAGGCCGGAGCGCTGGGAGCCGCGAGCATTGAGCTGCAGCAATCTCACCTCTCTGTGGTTTATCTCTGCAAGTCGGATAATTTATCCTCCTCACGGCAAGACAAAAAGGGAACTTGGCAGAGGGGGCAAGGCAAAAGTAGACATTTTGTAACTGCTAAGTGCTAACGTTTCTGAAGATAATTTTTGCAAAAGGTTTCTAAACAGCCCCTGTCAGCCAAGTTGTATTTTGTTATTTCAAAGTGACTGTGGGAGTCTAATCCAGTTCAAGCCCTTTGTAAATTTTAATGGAAATGCTCATACACAAAGGACAAAAAAATGTTTAGCTGCTGTTAGATATTCAGGAAATCTAAATCTAATTTGCCCTCCTAATCAGAGCTTCGAGCTCAGCAGTGCCTGTTGTTTCTCTGTTTCCTTATTGCAATTTCAACTGCAGCATCTATTTTCTATCAAAATACAGTTCTTTATAGACAATTCTATATAGAGCTTAAAATACAGCTTTAACCACAGGGAAAAAAAAGGAGATTTTCTTGCAAAACAAATTCATGGCAATATTGCTTTGACTCAAAAGCATGTGTGGAAGCGTGGAATAAAAATAAAAAAGGATTATATCCATCAACAACAAAGTGGCCTTTTGTTTCTACACTTAGGGGAGATGATAAACATCTCAAGCAGATCCAGCCACAGCCTCCCTGAAACAGGTGTGCAAAGGAGCTTGTTCAGTGGGAAAGGAGGAATGAGAGCTGATGCCTTCTGCCCAGGAAAGACAAGGACACGGGAGCTGGGACAGAGCTCCCCTGAGAGGACATCACTGCCCCATCCATGGAACAGCAACCAGCCAGGGCCAGAAGGAATCCCAGGAGAGGAATGTGAATGCTTCAATGGAATAAATGCTCAGAGGTACAAACTAAACACAATTCCTGGGCCAAAACCCAGGCAGAGGCCCCTGGGCTCACAGAGCTGAGGGGAAGGGCAGACAGGGCCTGTTGGGGTCAGGAACAGAAGAGTCTCACCCTACAATCCTCTGCTCCCACTGCCTAACTCGGGGCTGCAGAAATTTTGAGCCTCACTAATTATGGATAATCCTACAAAAAATGAAGCTCATCAGGAAAACAGACAGAGGACCTCCTTCATCGCCCAGCTCGGAGGGCTCAGCAGACTGCAAGGAATAAGAGAGACACAGGATGAGGTGTTCTGTCCATCCCCTGGTTTAATCCAGAGCTTTAGTCACCACAGCTATTTCTAAAGTTTGCCAGCAACACAGCAAACTTAAGCAGTAGCTGTAACATTATCAAAATTACAAGTTATTAAAGTAATTCCACGGCAGGAAAGCAAGCTGAGGGATGAGGCCACAGCTGAAGATATCTTTGGTTTTAGTTTGGGTTAGGAGCCAAGGTTTCACAGTAAAAAATCACAGCTCTTAAAGGAAGTGGATGAGGAAAAAGGATGGACAACCTACAGCCATCAATACTCTGGATTGCCATACAGAGAGAATTCCTCAAAACCCTCTGCAACAAACTCTGGAAACAAGCCCATGATCTGCCTTGAGAGAAATTTTTCCCCAAACCAAACACTATTCCTTTAAAGTGCATTCCCAAGCAATCAGCAGCCCACAGACCTTAACCTATTTCCGAGGCAATAATGGAATTAGATTTGAATCAAAGTTCAGCGCCTTTGATAAGTCTGTGCTCTCACTTTGCCCCAGGCAATATTTGCCTCTTATTAAAGCCTTGTCCTGGTTCTGAGCTGATGAATCAGTGCACAGATATCAGAGGGCTGTAGCCAGACACTCTTATCAAACCCAGTGTCCATGGGCAGGTTTCATTCTAACCCCACATGCCCCAAATCCAGTCCTGACCCTGGAGGAGGAAGGGACCCCCAAAGTGTCTCCAGGAGCACCCTGGATATGTCAGGGCTGTGTTAAACATTCTGCCAAGCTCATGGTGGTACTGCTGGCTTTTTGATGCAGGTTTTTGCCATTTTCTAATGAACCTTAAAAAAGAAATCTTAAAAATGCATTTATGGAAGTTCTTAAAAATTCCATCAAAAGCTCTGCAATAGGAGAAAGAAGAAAATACCCTGAGCTTGTTCACTGCAAAAACACAGCCACATACTGGAGTTGCTGCAATTAAACTGAAAATGTTTAAAGGAGTGAAAAAACCTTAGAAAATCTTTCGAATGTGTCTAAAAATATTATAGAACACAGAATGGTTTGGGTTGGAAGGGATCTCACCCCATTCTCTCCATGGGCAGGGACATCTTCCTCTATCCCAGACTGCTCCAAGCCCTGTCCAGCCTGGCCTTGGACACTTCCAGGGATCTGAGGGCAGCCACAGCTTCTCTGGGCACCCTCACAGGGATCAATTCCTTCCCAATATCCAATCCAAATCTCCCACTTTTCAGCCTGAAAAATGATGAAACTGAATAGAATATATAACTGATAAATTTAATTAATATTTTTCATCTTGTTATATTATGAATCCTGTTGTGTAGGATCTTTCTTACTCTGAAATTCTACACAATACCTTTACCCTCAAGAGAAAACACTTCATTTAAAAAATTGCAAACACTTTCTTTGAAAAAAATTATTCTTTCAAGCTGTCTCATGAAAAGACAACTCGCCCCTGCCTTCAGCTGAGGGCACAGGATCAGATTGTTAAATATTGGGATTCCCAAATGGCCTTTTGGGAAGGGCCAGGGCTGCCCAGTGCCACGTCCTTGCTGGAGGAAGAACAGCTTGGCTGGGTGACAAAAGCCAGGAAAAAGGACCCCATGGCACAGAAACCAACACCCCCACAGGGTGACACACAACTGCTGGGCTCTAAACCCCACTGTGTGACTAACAACCCCAGGAGCAGTGAGGAGGGAACACTCCTTCACTTCCCCATCCCTGCTCTAATGAGAAAATGTCATATAAAGTAACTCTTGTTCGTGTCCTTTATCCTCAAATTTATAACTGTCTCTGACAGTGCAGTCAAGGGTGAAGGTTATTTGTGTCATACTTGCCAAGAAAGTGCCCCTTTCAACACTTAAGGAACACAGTCAAACTACAGATAAAGGAGCAGACAAAAAAGATTCTGTCTTTCCCAAGTATTATTTATCTCCTCTATGTTCTTTGTTTCCCTAATGGTGCAGATACCAGCCAGAGTGGGATTCACAGACGTAAATCCTTGAGCCCAAGTGTGTAATTTAATTTTCTTTCATTTGGAACTAACATCAGAAGGGGATCCTGATGGTCAGAGTCGAAGCTCACCCTTCTGAAATACTGGTGTTCTTTTTTCTAAGAAATGGGTCTCAAACTGATATTCAGAAAATAAAATCAAAATAAAATAAAATTAGGGGCAAAGGTTTTTGTGGGAAGGTCAGCTGAACCACATATTACAGAGTTTTTCCTTATTCAGGTCAACTTTGTCAATAAGAAAGAGTGGTTATAACTCCCAGTGTGTTAAATACAATATTTAGACACTGACCCTGTTTCCAAGGCACTTCCCATTTCCAGCCATGGTCATTCAAACCAGGCCCTGAAATGGCTTCAGCCACTGGCACAGCCACCCGGGACCCTCTCCTGGTTGTCCCCCATTTGTTGTTCCCATGGCAGCCCCATCAGGGCAGAGGGACAGGCAGGAGCCCTGTGGTGCTCTCTCCGGAGCAGCAGGAGCTCAGAGCCACAGTTCACCTCCTTCAGGGAATCATGGAATGGTTTGGTTTGGAAGGGACCCTAAAGCCATCCCACTCCCTGCCATGGGCAGGGACATGTTCCTCTGTCCCAGGTTGCTCCAAGCCCTGTCCAACCTGGCCTTGGACACTTCCAGGGATCCAGGGGCAGCCACAGCTTCTCTGGGAAATCCATCCCAGGGCCTCCCCACCCTCACAGGGAAGAATTTCTTCCTCTATCCCTGCCCTCTGGCAGTGGGGAGGCTTTCCCTGGGTCCTGTCTCTCCATGCCTTGTTCCCAGTCCCTCTCCAGCTCTCCTGGAGCCCCTTCAGGCCTGGGATGGAGCTCTAAGGTCACCCCAGAGCCTTCTCCAGGTGAACACGCCCAGCTCTCCCAGCAGAGCTGTTCCAGAGGTGTTTCTCTCTGCATCAGGCTGCCTGGCACAACAAGGCATTTACAGGAAGATTAGATCATTTTTTCCCTCGTGCCACGGCCGTTTATGAAGCGATTCCCGGTGTTTGTGAGGGCCGGGCCGCGGGAGGGCCGGGCTGCAGGGAGCCATCCCCGTGCCCGTGCCCGCGCGGGGGCCGGGCCCTCTGCTAATAACACGGCTAAGACAGTTAATAAGGCTCCCGATGAATGATTAGGATGGATTTCTGCACTGCTAATTTCCGTAACTATCACTCTCTGAAAGACAGCTCCAGGGATTTCGGGCCCGGGGTGCCTCTGTCTCTGCGAACACAGAGCCGCTTTATCCGCCCGCGCTTCAAATTGGCGGATCCCCTTTCACTGACCTAATGTGCACTGCACTTTAAAATGATACAATATTTTGAAACATGCAACTGCTTTGCTGATACTGTCTGTGCCTAAAAGCCTCGGTGCAGTCCAACAATGCCTCGGGTCTCCTGCTTTGGGAGGTAACACAAAGCCTTGGCATGTGCTCCGTGGGCTGTTTTTTTGGCCGCTGTTTTGGGCCTTCAGGCGGGATCTGCTTCCATCGGGAGAGCAGGGTCTTGCTCCCACCCCAAAGATGCATTATCACAGCCCCCCGAGCGGGATCCATCGTTGCCACGTGGCTGTCACAGCTGGGTTGTGTCCCCACTGTGACAACACCAACCCCTTTCTGCCGCTCTTTGTGCAATGGGCTCGTGGCCTGTTGGCTTGGATATGGCACAGAGGGGTCCTGAGCTGTGCTCAGCATCACCCACACACCTGAACGAGGAGCAGAACAGGTCTGGCTGTGGAAACAAAGCAGAGGGATGTGCAGTGACAGGTTCCACACACATTGACCGGCCAGGCAGGGAATAGAGGCTGTGTCAGTGCAAAGCAGGAGAGAGAGGTCCGTGTTCCTTCACACACACACTCCTGCCAGGCCCCCTCATCTCTAAAAAGGCTCAATTCAGACCAAAACAGGCATTTTGACACAGTCCAATTTTGTGAACAACTTGTTGGACAGGTTTGCTGCTCACTAGATTGTAAGCCAAAAAAAAGAATTCATTTTTCCTCATCTACATTCAACCCACATGTGCAGACATCTTCACTCAGCCCTGATTTTAGGAGAACCTGAGCTGAACCTGTCCCATAAGTCTTCCTTTTTGAAGATCTTCCTTACCTTATCGACTTCTTTGAAGCAGAATTCTCTGTAGTGGTCATCAACCTCAGAGTTATTATTAGGAATTTAACCTGGGATTCTGAAGGCAAACCAAGAAAAATCACCCTAAAGCCAATGACTGCATTAATTATTCCAAGGGCTACCTCTGGGTTTAAGCAGCCCTCCTGAATCCCAGGAAGAATTCCAGATTAAAACACCAAGTCATACTTGAAGGAGTATTTATACATACAGATGACACCATGTGCAAGCCTCTGATGTATTGTATTAAACAAAGTGTATTTTCATAAATTACTTATTGCCATGTTCCCGCTCTGAGTTGGGACGTGGCAGTGAAAATACCTGAGAGCTTGAGACAATGTCCAAGTTTCTGTCAGAACGGAATGTAATTAGTGCAAATTAAGCAGCATCCTGAGAAGGAGGAGGTCAGGGAGAACTGGCAGGGTCGAACTGGGTCATTACAAAGCATTTTTATAGCCAGATGAGCAGGAGAGATCCCAAGTTACCTATTGCTGCTGTGGTCTGAACTCCCCCTGCATCCCAGACCTGCTTTTCCACACAGATCAGGAGCAGGATCCATTGATTCTATCGGCAGCAGCCAAAGAGCTGCAAATTAAAACTGTAAAAAATCAGCACATTGCTCTTTTCTCCTTTTAAATTTTGCATTTTAAAACTGGGAGAAACAAAGTCGGCCCATCAAAACCCACTGGGCTGTTACATTTCTTTGCTGGGTTTTGTGGCACTTGATGGCTCAGGAGGAAAAGCCTTAAAGCTTTTTTATCCACAAATGGGAACATTCAGATAAGGCACCACAAATTTACCCCCAGATCTCCACCATACTTTCCATCTGAAGGCTTGAAAATTATGACACTCCTGAGGAGGCTTGATTGGCCTTCAGAGAGTTCCAGAACTTTGCTTCAGAGATGTCATCTGAATATTTAGGCTAGAATGACTGATTTTATAGATGTGCATGTGCACACACATGTGTTTGTCTGTCACGTGTGTGTCTGGGGACATAGATGTACACGGGTGACACTGCAGGTACCAGCTGTTGGCCCTCCCAGGTTTTTGGGTTAGGATTTCCACAAGAACAGGCTCTCTCCCGCTACTTTTCTGTTCAAGGGGTATTTCCCAACATACTTTGGAGCCACACAATTTTTTTGGCACCCCAAAAAAATCTCCTTTACAATAATCCAGTCTTTATTAGGTTACAGCCACAACATGCTGCTTTTGTAGGATCATCCTCTTGAGCATTTCCCACCATGCTGAGATCTAAGGAAACTACTCCAAATTTCTGTCAGTGCAGTGAAACTCAGAGTTTGGTGTGTTCAGTGAGCAGGGACCTTCTCACCTACAGAGAGGCATCTCCCACACCCTCCCTGCAGATGAAATGGGGCTGGACCTTCTGTGGAACAGCTGTCCCAGAGAAAAGGTTGGCAGTGCAGCAGACATCCAGCCCATGGAATCACAGAGCTGCTGAAGTTGGAGAAGAGTTTCCAAAAGACCATTGAATCCAAGCTGTGCCCAATGCCCAGCTTGTCACCCAGCCCAGAGCACTGAGTGCCACATCCAGTCATCCCTTGGGCTTCTCCAAGGATGGGGACTCCAGCACCTCCCTGGGCAGCCCCTTCCAAAGCCTGACCACCTTTTCCATGAAAAAATTTCTCCTGAAAAGCCTGGATCAAAGTCAGTGGGATTTGGAGAGCATCGTTGTCCCAGGTCCATGGGGTATCTCTGGAGGTGGAAGCTGCACTGGTTGGACTGGAATCTGTTTTGAAGGTGACTGCAATAATTTTGATGTATGTTCTAGAAAGGCCCTTCACGGTGGATAATGGCCCTGCCTCTCTTCCATAGAAGGCCATGAGCACCAGGCTCTTTTCACAGGGCAACGACAGCTTCTGCAAATGATCCCTTTCTGTCTTACTGGAATTTTACATCTCAGAAAACTTCCAGTTGGGAGGGATGGAGATGAGGAAGAGAACTCTGAGCAACTTGTGCTTCCCATGCCTTCCTCCCCAGCAGCTGCTCCGCCCCAGATCTCTGTGCTATAGACTTTTTCCTGCCTCTGACAAAACACTAAAAACCCCTCCAGCATGACAACAAAAAATAAATATCAAAAGAACATTTGAAGAGCTCAATAAATTGATCATATTCTGCTGAACCTTCACCCTTGTAACGATAGTACCATTTAAATGCTAATGTCATTTTTAAAAAAGTCAATTACAGGAGTTTTAAAGTAATGGAGTCAGCAGTCTCGATGTAAATCTGTTATATTAATCTGCTCCCTACACTGTATCCATGGGCACTGATGCATTCACCCCCTTTTCCCTGGAGGGAATGTTCCCTCGCAGTGGTACCAGTAATTGAATCAAGTTGATACAGACACCAAAAATATTGTAAGTCTTGTAGGTAATGAAAAGCATATGTTGATAAAGCCAGTTGCTGTAATTTTGGATAGAAGAGCACTGACATTTGGAAAGTTCAAAATTAGAATTAACCCTTTGATGATGAAGTGACCTGAAATCATCTTTACAAACTCTGCTAATTTCACAAAGAAAAACTGCTCAAAATCTGCCATGAGACAGCTGAGATCCTCTACCTCCCGTTTTCCCTGCTTATCCTCAATTAAATTCACTTCCATAAAGATTTTTGCAAAATTTTTTTTCAAACTGGTTCAGCCAAAACATAACAGGATCAGAAAACAAGCATTGCTCAGGTCCAAATTAATTTCTGCACCTTTCACAGCCCTGAAGAAGCTGGAACATCACAGCAAAAGAGATATTTTGGTTGTTCTGCTTAGGGAGGTAAATGGATGCAGCAGAAATCTCCAGGTGCCAGTCCCCACTCAGCAGATTTTGGGTGCAGTTCCAAACTGAACAGAAGCCCAGAACCATAAAATCATTTAGGCTGGGAAAGACCTCCAAGATTATCAAGTCCAACTTCTGATTGATCTCCAATATCTGGTGTATACAAATGGTATTTAGAAGTATCAAATAAACTCAAACCCAAACAAATGATCATTTGAGGTGGGACTTTTAATTGTGAACAAACTTGGATTAACCCCAACATTTTGCAGTTCCTCGTATCATGTTGGCCCATAATGAACCATTCAAATTATTATTGCAGCGGAGTTCAAAGAGATCCACAGCCTTGCCTCCTCCCACAGCTCATGAAATGTTTCTCACATTAAACAGGATTCATTTTGGTTCAGGAAACGGGGGATAATGAACACAAGGAGAGAGGCTGAAATCCCTGACTGAGGTAAAATCACAAATATCTGCACATACCTGTGCGTTTGCCCACAAACAAAGAGGTGCCATCAGTTATGACAAGATAAAACCTGCTGAGAACTTCCAGACAGTCAGAGCTGTCAGAAATTAAAGACTGAACCAACATATATTTCTAAGTAGTAACAATGAGGGAATTGCATTTGGCACTGGTCTGAGGCAGAAAGAGAACTTCCAGATAAAATTGTCACGGAATCCACTCCACTTGTCACATAAATACTGCGCTGGGTTTGCTGGTGAGGAGGGGCTGATTAATAGTTCACCAAGATTTTCCTGCTTCTGTCTTTTGTGGATTGATTCTCAAGTGCAGGTCTAATAAAATTCCAGCCGATGTCACACACACGCCACAGAAATATTTCCAGTGCCATCGTAAATCCAGACTGTTTGGAACAGGGTGCTCTTGGGGGTTATGTTTAACTCAGAGCCTTCCTCTGCCACAGTTCAGGGGTTCAAGGGACCCACAAATATTAAAGAAAGTTGGAGATAAGCACAGAACTCAGGACACATCTGACAGCATTTCCACATTCTCCGAGCCTGGAACTTCTCCCAAAATGCTGCAGGCTCGAGTCTCTGGAGAAATCAATCCAGAATTTTGGAGTTTTGTTACTACCAAAGCAGCCACTATCCCTTCCCTTAGCATTCCAATTCCACACGGAGCACACGGAGAAGAGTCTGGAATGCCTTGCCCTGGCTCCCACTGCACCAATGTCGTGGTGCCATCCCTCCCGTGGGAGGCTCCCAGATATAACCAGGAATATGGGATCATCCAACAAGGCAAAAACTCCCCGTTAGTGGCATTGCCAACCTCCTTGAGGTGGTATGAGAAAATGTTTTTTTCAAGGGAGTTGGGAGTAAATGAATAAACTGACTCACAAAGGAACATTTCAGTACTTCCAGAGAAATCTTCCCCTTAAATCTTTTGCTATGGGCAAAAAATTTTGCAAAAAATCAATTTTGGGCAAAATTTAAAGTCTCCATTCTGGCACAAAATTGAGCTATTTGAGTCCTAAAAGCATCACAGGCCTTTTTTACTTATTTTCATTTTTTTTTTTTAGGAGGGGGTTTATTTGAATGTTTTGGTTTTGAATAAATGAAGTCTGAAGCTGGATCTTATTCCTACCAAACCTTCCCATACACCTCCACTAACAATGCCCTGGAAGTCATGTGTCCAGGCACAGTTTATTCCACTGGAATAATAATATTCAGATAAGTGCTGTCATTTTTGATGTAGACCCACTATGGGGAACAGAACCACAGCCCTTAAAGACTCGACAGGGACACAAACCCCTACGTGGCATCTTTGAAACCAAACTGTCCTGGAAGTTGAGACTTTGGAAGAAAAAGGAAAGGAAGGAAATTCTTCTAAGACTGNAGAAAAATTCTTCCAATACTGATGTGAAGGTGAATGATTCTTCCAATAAAAGATGTGCCTTGAAAGAAAGCCTGGATTCAGGCTCGGCACTGGTTCGTGGCAACACCTCTGACGAGAAATGAGAAATATAAGTTCAGGAGTGGGGTTTTCCCTGTTCAGGGGCAGGAGCGGGGTGCGGGGATTGAGCCTTAAGGCAGTGCCGCGGCAGCGCCGAGAGGGGGAACCCTCGCCCAGGCCGAGCGCCGGGGGCGGACGGGGATAGCGGGGATAGCGGGGGGGATAA
>VYXF01010927.1:31491-46320 GCA_013397295.1 Polioptila caerulea
AACGGGAATAATGGGGGGTGGTGGGAAATATGAGAATAACAGAGAGATAAGGGGGAATAACAGGAATAATGGGAGTCAACAGGGGAATTACAGGAGTAATGGAGGGTAATGGGGAAATAACGGGGGACAAGGGGGTAATGGGAATAACGGGACATAAGAGGAATAGCAGGAGATAACAGGGGATAACAGGGGGTAACAGGGGGTAACAGGGGGTAACAGGGCTCTCCCAGCCCTGCCAGCCCCGGGCACAGGCTGCAGTGGGCACAGGGATGGGGAGAACCGGGAGCAGGGGGTGCCCCTCGGCAGCACGGCCCTGCCCTGCCCGGGGCAGCCACTGGCGGTTCCTTGGCCAGTGGCCTTGCAGGAGGAGAAACAGGCACACGGGAGCAGGACAGGCAGGGTTAACAAGGGAAGTTATGGGGAATTATGGAAATTATTCCATAGTTCAGTCATATATTATTCTATTTTGTGGGAAGATTCTCCCTGTGTCCCTCATCCATGGGAATTCCCCATCCTGGACACTACACTGAGACTTGCTTAGGTTGCCACAGCACAGGGATTGTCTGGGTTTAGGAAAACTTTTGGTTAAGCCTGGAATGAAGCTTCTGTACCCTGAGTGGTTCCTCCAGGAATGTCAAAGACCAGGCTGGTTCACTGCCCATCGGCCAGAGCAGCACTGGGACACAGGGACACTCCAGGGGAAGCTCTCCAGGGGATGCTCTTCCAAGAGGTTTCCTTCCTGAGGGGCTGGGGCAGGTGGGTGTAGGGCCAAGAGGGGACACCAAAATGCCCCAAGCCTGCAGGACACCTCACCCTGCCCTTCCCTGATCTCTCCTCAAAGACCCATTAAGGAAACCTCCTCCTGTAGCAGGAATCCTCCACAAGGGCAGCTCAGACCAAATAAAATCGATTTCAAGCAGTGTTAAAAGACAATGAACTCCAAAGTATTCCTGAAGAAATGAGGTGCAGTGGCCTCCCCCAGCCTATGGTTCTAGCTACAATTCTGCACACAAACAGCAGCCAAAGTGAGGCACCAGCTGAGGAAAGAGTGGAAGGAACAGTCTGGAATCAGGAAAACACAAACTGAGAGTGGAGACTTTTTGTTTGTTTACAATCTTTTTGTCCCCTCCTTTTTAATTTGTAAAGTAACAAGGAAAAGCAAATGCAGCCCGAGCCCTCCTGCAACCTGGTGTATCTTGATGGACTGGATGAGCTTGGAGGCCTTTTCCAAAATAAATGATGCCATGATCTTCTGCCCCGGGCCTGCACATTCCCAGCTGGGAATGGTTTTCCAACCATTCCAACTGTTTTGCCTGGCACAGCAATGTTCGTCTCTCAGCAGCAGAAACCAACATTAAACTGAGGGTTAAGAAATCAGGAAATCAGACCTGGGCAAAGGGGTGACGACTTAAATCTTTCCGACTCAAAGAAACCCAAAACTCAGAGGAGCTGCCCTGAATTCCTGCCACGGCCCCAAATCAACTGAACATTTAAAAAGTAACCTTGAGTCTTGAGTTCTGCACCTTTTATTTCCTTGTTTTGCTATGAAACCGAGGGCACTAATATATTCCTGAAATGCCTTCAGAGATCAGGGTAGAGAAAAGTTGGGGAGGAGGAGAATCATCCCTGAGCCAGCCCAGCCTCTCACACAGCCAGGCCATCCCTGTGCTCACCTGAACTTGCTGATGCTCAGGGGTTTTACAGCTCTTTGCTGAGTAATTTACAACCAAAGTGCAATCACTCTGCTCTCAATTAGTATTTTTCGTGGTTTTCAGTGGTTCCACTTGCCAACAGCCAAAGGAATGTGGGAAGAACACCCCGTCCCGTGGTGGTTTTGTCAGCACTGTGTGTGCTTGAGCAAACGCTTCCCCTTGAGACAGACGCTGGATTAACAATCCCAATCCCCCTGAAATCCATGGGAAAACTCCTTGCTCTGCTTGGGCCACAATTCTGCACCTGAATTTTTGAATCCAAATACAACAAGTCCTTTGGCTCTGTGTCTCTAATTCAGGTGCAGCAACATGGCTTGGTGGTTATTTAAAATTAAACTGTAGTGTTTCTAGAGGACCAAGTGCTCTGAGTTTCCTTGCAAACGTGAAGATTTTTTAACTCCTCTCATCCAAAAATCAAACTCCTCTCATCTTCCAATTGAAACTTGGACATATTTGCTCGTAGGAGCACATTTTCCAGTTAGAAAATTCTAAAAACAAATGGTTCAGACATTTTTATAGGCATAAAAACTCAAGCCAAGTTGGTTAGTGGTTTCAGATGCTTTTTATTTGCAAATCAGAAAGGGCTTCATTTATAAACTGAAATTGTACTGGCTGCTAATCCTGAAGGCAGACTCAGGCCTTTGGCTCTGCTTGGAGAAGGAGAAATAATGCATTTTAAAGACAAATTATTTCATTTGGACCAATGAGTGCTGTGGTTGGACAGGACATTTATTTTATAGCAAAACTCATAGAAGAAGTCCTTTAGATTGAGAGTTCCACTGCTTTAAGGGGACACTGCCCTCCACTGTGGATCTGCACCACAGTCCTTCTCCCAAATGTGAAACTTGGGAATTTTAGGGATAATTCCTGGTCCTCTGAGGAGCACAGGCTCTTTACACAAGGTGCTGCATCACCACACTGCTGAGGAGCTCCCAGTCCACTCCATTCAGAGACAGAATCGAGTTTGCCCTGTTTGGAAGCTGGACCTGAAGAACTGAGATGATGAAGGTGCCAAGCATCCCCACAGGTTTGTGCTGGGCCACACTCATCCCAAATCCATAAGAGCATGGGCTGCCTCTCAAATTCCTACCCAGATTTTGGAAACTCTCCCCTTCCTGAAGCACAGTAGTAACTTTTTGATTACAGAATCACAGAATCACACTGAGGTTGGAAAAGACCTCCAAGACCAGCCTGTGACCATCACAGACCAGCCCAGACCAGCCCAGACCAGCCCAGAGCTGAGTGTGCCACATCCAGGAGTTCCTTGGACACCTCCAGGGATGGGGACTCCATACCTCCCCTTCCAAAGCCTGACCACCCTTTCAATGGAGAAATTCCCCCTGATGTCCAACCTGAACCTCCCCTGGTACAGCTTGAGGCTGTTTCCTCTCACCCTGCCACTAATTTCTGGGTGATTGTTCTCATTGAGTAATGCACTCAACATTGGAGAGCTGGGTCTGAGCTGTGAGCCTGAACAATAATCGAATGTTGGAGCTTTGAAAATGGCCACGTTTTGGTGTCTTGTTTTGGACAAGATGTACAAAACAGGAAATATTTTTAAAAGCTGTGTTCAGAAGGCAGGGATCAATGCACCAGAGCTGGGTTATCTTTCCACACCCAAGACAAAGCTGGACAGGAGTTTCTTCATTTCTTCCTGTCCTAATTTCCCTCATCCTGCTGCTCTCAGTGCAAGACAAGTGTCTGCAACACTTGCTGAGCTCAGCTCCCCCATTTCTCATCCTGCAGAGAGTGTGAAAACCAGCAGCCACGATGGCAGCTTTGCACCCAGCTGCTCACACCCCTGAAAGGCTTCCCCAAAAACCACTGGGACCCCTTGACAGCCCCAGAACACCTTGTTTCTGTCTTCAGCACGTCACACCTGCCTCGCACAAAACCACAGGGAGTCTCCTCCAGCACCCCTGAGTACACTGTCAGAGCACCCAGGAAAGTCCAGCATGGACTGGCACCTTGGAGGAAGAGCCAAGTAGCCAAGTGACAAAGAAAACAGGGCCTGTTTCAAGGAATTCGTGTCAGGAGTGAAGCAAGATGTAAAAGAAACAGGGGAGAGCAGGAGGAGAGAAGAGCTGAGCCAGGTTTGCTGTTTGCTTCCCAAGCTCCTCATGCACAGTTCCGTGGTTGGGGATCACACCTGAGGGATTCCCAGGGATCAAGGTGAACTCACAGCCCAAACAGAGATCAGAGAACATTCCAATGGCTGCAAGGACAAAGATGGCACAAAACCAACAGCATTGGGAAATGATGGGCAAAATTTAAAGCTCCCGTAGGAAGAGTTTCATAGTTACAGGAAACAGGTACAAAAGAGTTTCTGATGGGTTCCCTTTTTCAGCCCAGAATGAATCCTGAAATTAATCTCATTAATTCCCTGAAATGATTCCATGGCACCCTCTCTGGTCTGTGGTCTCTGCAGTCCAATCTCATCCTCTCTGGCCTTCTGTTAATTTTTTTTTCTCTCCCTAATGGAAAGGAAAATCCCTGGTGCTGGGGGGCTGCTGCCCCTCTGCTTCCCTGGCTGAGCTCAGGGCTCGTTATCGTGCCTGGGCAGCCCCTGCGCTGTCTCCTGTAATTGTTCCTGCTCAAGCCACATTTTCTTTTTTTTTTTTTTTTTTTTGGAAGGGTGGTGGTGGTGTTTTGTAATTTATAGCAAAATAAGAAATGATTCCTTTTAACAGAAACCATTCTGTTGTTGCAGAGTCCTTATTTAGCTGCGTTTGAAGAGCTGAGGAAAAGCTGTTCCGTCACTCGCCATCGAACCACGCAGCTTCTTCTTCCTAACACCTCCCACAGGCCACATATCAAGCCTGCACTTCCTACAAATGATAAGTAGCATTCATTTTGATCATTCACAGTTGTTTTGGGGGTTGGTAGGTGATAGGCTTCTCTCTCAGTCTCTCACCTCCTCCCCAAACTGTCTGCGGCTCCCCTGTGCCAGCCCTGCCAGCAGTACCAGGGGGTTTCCTGCTCAGGGCACGGCACAAACACAAAGCCGGGGTGTTCCAAGCCCTCCCCACCACAGTCCCAGCCCCCAGGGATTACAGACAGTCCCTGCCTGACTCCTTGGAGAGCCAGCTCGGTGTCTGGAAGCCACAGCTACACCAGGCAGGTCACCAGGCATTGGGAGCACCCCCTGCACCAGCACTGCAGAGCCTCACCTGGCTTTTTAACGCCTCAAAAATTTGTCCTGAAATTTAATTTCCAGGCTTGCAGAGGATTCCCTTTGCCACTCCAGGCCCTCCCAGAAACAGGTGAGATTTCAGCCACACTCCTCCAGCACCAGGTGCCCTCTCCCTGCTCCCTCCCAGGAACAGGCTGATGTTTCACTTGGCTTTTCTCCTCCTTTACTGGGAAAAATCCCTGCTCAGGCCTCACTTCTTATGGACAATCCCGGGATCTGGCACTCCCCAGGAGGGGCTGATCTGGCTGTGTCAGAGCACAGAGCACCCCAGTGTTTCCTGTGGGAGTCCCGGACCTTGGGAACAAATCTGGGGAACACTGTCCCTGTTCCTCCCCACATGCCCCAGCTGAACGTTCCTGTTCTTCCCAACTGCTTTGGTCTGACCACTGTTACCCAAGAAACAACCTCTTCTGGGGGGCCCCAGCCTCAGGCTGTGTCAGGATCCCAGAACCATGGTTTATCTGCTTCCACATCATTTGAAACGTGTGGATTTCAGTGCCCACACTCCAGGGGAGGAGCTTTAGGCACCTCAGCAGGACCAGCACCAGCCAGTGCAGCCAATCCCTGCCTGTGGATCCACGGTGCCCATCGCCTCTCACCCCAATCCTCTCATAAAGCTGCCCAACAAAAGTTCCCAGAGTGGTGCAGGTGTTTTTAAAATACTTCCCAGTCCATGAGTAGTAGTAGGAACGCTCAGTGAAAATTCTATTTTCAGGATTTAAAAGCAGCTTCTCTGAGAGTTTTCCAGCTTACAACCAACCCCAAGGATATTTTAAACATTCCAGTAAATAAGGGACTAAAGAAGAACTCTTGATTAAACAGAAGAAAACCTGAACTGCTTAAAATCCACTAAAACCTGAATATTTTTTAAATCCTTGAAAATGCATTAATGGGCTTAGTGGTCTGTTAATGATTTCACTTTTACGCCATTTTCTTAGGACCACACATTTGTTTTCCACAGATATCGAAGTGCCAAAGAAACCTAAAGCACTGTTCAGGAGGTACTTTGTGTTCACTTCTGACTACGAGGGACGAGCACTTGAACAAGTTTGGAGTGTTTGCAGCCTCTTCAGGGTTTCAAAACCACATCGGAGTCCTCAGCACTGCACGGAAGTTCTTGGCCTGAAATCCTGTGGGATTTGATTTCTTTTGAAGGACATTTCAGATGTGAACACCGCCCTGGTGGAAGCCTCTGCTGCCTGTTGCATTCAACAAAACATTTTGTGCCAAAATACAAAATCTATTCCTCCACAAATACCTGAGCAATGCTTTATTCCAGGACCTCCTTCCCACAAGTGCAGCGCTTGCTCCACTCCAAGCTGAGGGTCCTAAGCCACAGAACAACTCATGAATCTCACAGGATTCTTGTAATGGCTTTTAAACCCTGCATTGTGGGCTGTTTATGGTGCAGTTGCATTTGCTTTAGAGATTTGTTTTAATGCTGTTGGTGTTATTTAGAGAGATATTAAATTCAAACAGCTTTATGGTTGCTAATAAACATCTATTACCATTACAGACATTCTGATATAAAAGCCTCATACAGGTGCTTTCTCTCAACTATGCAGATTTGATTGATTAGGCCACAGTAGTTTATTTTACACTTCAGTGGTCACTAAATCTATCATTAAGATTAAAAATTGCAGTTTGTGCAGTCTGGGAATAACTACACATTTAAGCTGTAAAATAAAAGTCACTTTACCAAAATTCAGGGGAAAGGGGAGGAGGGTGGGGGGAACACAACACAGAGCAGGTCAAAAGAAAAACAGTTCTGTAACACCTTATTCAGTTCTTCAGAAAATGAATTTCATGGAATCACAGACTGGTTTGAGTTGGAAAGGACCTTAAGGATCATTTTGTTCCACCCTCTGCCATGGGCAGGGACACCTTCCACTATCCCAGGCTGCTCCAAACCCCATCCAACCTGGCCTTGGACACTTCCAGGGATCCAGGGACAGCCACAGCTGCTCTGGGTTAGGGCTGGCCCTCTGTGCCAGGGCCTTCCTACCCTCACAGGGAAGGATTTTTTCCATATTTTCGTACATCCACCTGAACTTCCCCTCTGTGAGCGTGAAACCATTCCCCCTTGTCCTGTCCCTCCAGGCCCTTGTAAAAACTCCATCTCCATCTTTCTTGTCGGCTCCTTCAGGAACTGGAAGGCCACATTTAGGTCACTCCAAACCTTCTCCAGTCCATGCTGAGCATTCCCCACTCCCTCAGCCCCTCCTCGTGGGAGATGCTCTCCAGCCTCCCCACAAACACAGGCTCTGTTAAGTCCTGGGCTGCAAAGCTGTGAGGAAGATAATTCTGCTCCACCCAGATTTTGGACAGCACCGAGCTCCGTCCCCTCGGGGCGCAGTCAAACCCCCCAGCATCCCCTGTGGGGCAGTCCCGTGGCATTTTGCCCCGCTGCCAGCCGGAGCAGCCGCCGGAGCCGCACTCCGAGGAGGGACTTGGCCGACTCCAGGCGTGACATTTGCACTCCCAATTGCGCCTGCAGCGCGGTGTCATTTGTTACTGTCTGCTGCCTGAGCTGCAGCACGGTGCCCACCAGCCCCGGGTCCATCCCCCCGTAGCTCCGTGGAAGCCCAGGCTGCCGAGCCGTGCTCCGACAGTGACCACCTGGGAGCAGCTTGATAAATGGCCAGTTTATAATGCTGTCATGCCAGCTTTGTCCTGGGGGAAATGTGTGTCTCTCTCAAAACAGCTTATTACCAACCTGTGGCTGGGGCCATGATCAATCACGCTGATCAGATATGGCAAACATGGTAACTGATATAAAGAAGATTTCTCGCTACACAGTTTGAGGTTAATGTGACAAATGATGGAGTGAGAAAGAATAACTTAGAGGGAAAAGCCAGCCCATTAAAGGCTGAACTTAGAAGTGGTTTTGGGAAGCAGAGTTAACAACACGTCCTTGTGACATGAATTCCCTGCTCATTGAGGTAACCCTGAATACATTCCCCAGCAAATTCCTTGTACAATCCAGAAGGAATGATTTTTTAAGCACGCAGTCTGATTGCAAAGGGAAATTTAACCCTCCTACACCAGATGCGATGGTGCAGGAAATGCAAGATTCCAGGTGAAAAACGCAGGGCAGATATACACTACATCTTGCCAAAATCACAAAATATTTTAAAGGATTCTATTGTCAGCCAGAGCAGAGCTATCTGAGAATGATGCACTTACCAGAATTCAATCTATTCAATCTATTTTTCAATCGATTTCTTCAAAATCATGGAGGAAGAACAGTGAAACCCTGGGCATGCATAACCCACCCGTGACAATTTCCTAAAACATGCCCATAAAACACACCCTGTAACACAAGATCCAAGGACGTCTCCATTTGGTCCCTTTTACACTGCCAGGATTTCTCTAAATACTCTGAGCATTAAAGCTCTTTCATTTCCCAGCTCACACAGTTCTGAGCCCAAATCTGGGAGAACTGGGCACCAAATCTGTCCCGTTATCCTTTAAGTGTGGAGCAGGGAGCTTCCCTCCAGGATCAGCACACGGAGCTGCAGCTCTTGGAGACCCTCTGGCAAACATCTGATATTATTCACTTGACTGAGTTTGTGAAAACGAAGCCTTATTTGCTGGCAAAATTAATGAGAAAAGAGTCTTCAATGAGACAATAATATACGGCTTCTGCCCAACAGGGAAACTCGTCCGACTCAATTCCTCACAGGAAAGGCAGATATTTGGGGGGAAAAGTGTGCATTTCTTTCCAGAAACATGGTCTGTCATTTCAAAATCAGATTCTTAGCTGGGTATTTTTTATTTTATGAAATCCTTCCAGAATTGATGAAGGTTGGAATAAATGGCCCTTTGTTCCCCTTCCCGTACCAGTGCATTTAATGACGGCGAAATAAAATTCTGCTCCGTGGCTGCCCGCCAGAGATCCGATGATAAAACCAACTCACAACATATTTCAGATTTTGTGCTACACTGAAAATCGAGACGCATTCAGACAGGTTTGGGGCTGCACACATCCAGCATTATCTGCCGCTGGTGCAGGGAAGATGAGAGCTGCAAATCGTATCCTTCTCCACGAGACTCCCATCTCTAATCCTGCCATAAACACCAACTCTCTGCCTTTCAAACGCAGCAAACCGCCACGAGAAAAGCCAGAAATGCATCAGACAATAAAAAGAGGGATAATGGCCACCAAACTCCACTCTTCTCCCCCCTCTTTTTTGAACAGATAGGTTTTAGACTCTATAATAATCACGCAGCTAAGATACAAGGTCTCTTGTTGGCAATAACCTACATGACATGACTTAGAAGGCAGGTGTTACTGTAATTAGCTATTGTTTGACTATCAAAAGTCAGAGCTGATTAAAGCCACTAAGTACAAGCGCACTATTTTATTTCAAAGAATATTATGAACTGCATGCTGGGACTCTTTCACTGCGGCCCTACCTTCCAGAGTCTGCTAAGAGCCCATGCCAGCAGTAATCAAAACTAAAATCTGCATAAACCTTCAGGGTTTTAATTCAAGCAGAGCCCTTTCATTAGAAATATGTTACTTTATGAAATCTGGTCGCCAGCAAGGGGAGAAAAATGTGACTTCTTAAGAAAAGTGAATGGCATCTCTTTAGTGATTAACCCAAGATTAATGGAGGCTCCTACTGCTCGGCCTAAGTCCATTTTATTGCTAATTCATTTAGGTACTATTTCAGATGTACTTGATGAAAGTCACCTGCTAAGAAGTCATGTTTTGGCAAGCAAGGATAGCCATTATGGTCAAATCCCAAATAGAATTTTTATTAAAGAAGCTTTGAAAAGTGTCTTGTATTAGTCTTTCACAGACATACCATTTAATGTACTCAATTAGTTAAAAATTTGGGGCCCAAGTCACTAATCAAACATTCATAATGCTTTTCCTTAATATTTTTTTTGTCCATATGCATCTCTTAATGTCCCAGGTAGGATGAACACTGCACTGAACAGGGACATTTATATTCAGACAAAAGCAGCAGTGGTGAGACTCACCAAGAAGTGGGTGGGATTTGGGTAAGTGCTCGGTGGGATCCCTGAAATGTTGGCTTGGCAGAGCATCTCTTTGTTCCCCAGGATGCTGTGGGGAGTGGGGACTTATGCAAATCACATGTTCCTCAAACTGTACCTAATCATCCAGCTTTGGCTCGTGTGCACGTTTGGAGCGTGAGGTTTGATCCCTTAAACACAAATCATTTCGTTTTTTGACTTTTCTGCAGTTGGTTCTTTTGACAAATGAGAGTTTAGGGGATGTCATGATTTGAGAGCCTGGAACCATGGCCCTCTGTGCACTTCTTTTCTACCCACACAAAGCCCCTCTACAGCCCATCCAAGGTTCCTCCCCATTCTGGACAGATTTAGCCTGATCCACGGGCAATTCCACAAGCATGGACATCCCTGTTCGGTGTTTCCACCCTTCCCAAGACACTGAGCAACCCACGATGCTCCATCAGAGACTCTGATGGTCAGAGCTTTGCTTCCCTGCACTGAGCAGCAAATCCTTACAGCCAGTCCAGGAACACTCTGCAGAGATAAAAACCCTATTGCAGAGGTAGGTCTGGGCATCACAGAGCTTTAGTGGTGCCCTTCTCTTTCAAAAATGGAAAAAAACCCCAAAGGTGCTGCTGGGGAAATTATCCCAGGGGAGGAAGATGTGCAGACTCTGCTGCTCTGCTCAGTCCTTCACCTGCAAGGCACCAAACCCCTAAATTGGCAAATTACTGATAACATTACTGATAACCATCACTCATCTCAGTGCTCACACTGGTTTAGGTGCTTGGGTACAAAGCCAGAGCCTGAGAATCCCCCCCTCACAAACTGCTTTGCTTTGTACCTGCCAAGGATGAGACAGTTTTGGTGACAGAAAGTGGCAAATCAATCAAAAAATGTCTGCTTTGGGTTTTCTGGCTTGTTTGGAGTTCTCTCCACACTGGAGGTGATGATTTACTTTGTAACCCAACAGCACACACAACCCAAACTCTGCTCTGAGAAGGGAAACAATCTGGTTCCTATATTTAATTTTTTAATTATTTTTTAATGACTGATCCAGTTTCTAAAATACTGACTGAAGCTGTCAGGATTAGCGAGAGCCACAAACCAGGAGTGCCCGTGCAGGGTGCCCCAAAACAGACCAACAGCTCCCTGATGGGTGCCAACGTCCCTGTCAAGGGGAGCAAAGTTTCCAACCCTCTCATGGCAAAATTCAGAATTCTCAGGAATGGCAACACATCCTGCGGTGGAATTGCGTTCCTGGGAGACTCCACAAAACCCAGCCTGGACTCAAAGCCCTTGGCTGGGGGAACGTGGCACTAAAGGAGCCGCCTGGGTGTGATAACAAAGTTATCCTAATCTGTCCCTCTTGTGTACTGGGGCACTCACACATGCAAATCTTGTCTTGTTCACCGTGTTTGTTCACCTCCAGAGTCCTTCCGTGATTCAAATCTGTGTCTTACTATCCTATAATACCCTTGTCTAACAGTTCTTTTTAAATGCATGTGTTAATTATCTTGCCACCGCTGTAATTTCTCCCTGTAGTCCATTAATTAAGAGGTCACAATCTAAGAGCATGTTTACCCAATAAGCTTTCTTTTTTAATTATCCTAATTGCTTGGATACTGACAAAGACTCCATCCCTCCCCTTCCTCTGAGTGGATTAGAAAACGACATTTCAAAGCCCCACACAATGATGGGTCTGTAAAACACACATATATTTATATCTGTTTTTATAACTCCGTGATGTTCAAACATCAAAGGTCAACAAGACACAAGGCGCAGCATTTGCATGGCTGTATAAAATGTAGAGACAAACTGCCCTCCATTAATTGATCCATTAACCTGGAATGTTCTATTGCTCAGGAAAAATATAAGCAAAATCTTCAGAATAGGAACGAGATGGTTGTTCACAGCTTGGTGTGTCCTGGAGACCACCAGACCCTCCAAGCTCTGCCTGCTCCTGCAAGGATGGCTTTGGATAAAAGCAGACAGAAATAAAAATAAACAGGGAAAAAGGCACTCAGCTTTCCCTGCAAAAAATCAGTTTTACTCTCCCTGACCACAGTAGTCCCTTCCCATAGGTCCCATCTTGGCAAGCTGATCCCAATACCTTTATTACTGACTTTGCAGAACTCGACTGACAAAATCTCTACTACTTAAAAAATTTTGAACCCTTCCTTTTATCAAGTTTTTAAAAGGGAAAAACAGCTATCTGAACTCCAGATAGGATTTTAACACAAATCATCAGAAATCATGTCCAGAAAATTACTACTGTGACAGAATGTGAAACAACATTTGGTATGTCAAGCAAAGTGATCTTTTTTTTTTGTTTTGTTTTAATAAAGCCAACATCTCATTCAGACCAGTCATTTCAGGAACTATATAACAGAAGTATAATTACTTAGAAATTGCTTAGGTAAGCGTGATTGATGCATGGTAAATAGATGTTTCCAGCACTTATTGTTTCTTCCTGATGGATTAGGAAGAGTTGTTTAACAGTTCATTTGACCAGTCTCTCCTGGTGTTTCTCGAGTCTGGCTGTGCCAGTCAGCACCAGCAGTTCCTGGTAGTTTAAGTCTCTTTAATAAAGATTAAGATGTCAGAGGTCCTGCATTGCACAAAATCCCGATTTTATTAACTTCTCATTATCAGCTGAAATATGAAGTGCATTTCTTTTCATCTGGAGAGCAGCACTTTCTCAAGGGAAAGGACAGATACATCAGACACATTTAGGGTGGTTTAGAGTGGGTTTGCCCCAAACTTGGCCGATACTGGGGAGCATTTTCTCACCCAAGGGCATCCCATATGTGGATGTTTCTTCCCAGAAAGTGTTTGGATACCATGGCTGAGCAGGCAGTGGGGCTGAGCACTCACACTCCAGCACTTCAGTCAATATAGCTTCCATGGAAGTGCAGAGGAAGTGCTGGGCAGGAAGACTGAAACCTCAAAAGTCAAGACTCAGCCAACATTTACCTCCTCACACCCAGCAGTTCTTGAGGAGTAACAGCAGCAAGACCACCCAATACTCATTGAAAGAGACCCCAGAGGTGTCCAAAGTGCACCCTGAATAAATTCTGATGCCATCGAAGTGAACTTGGGCAGCACCTGAAAAAGTGAAACTGCAGCAACCCAGTGCAGCTCCCGAAAGTGTCACTTGGGAAAGGCTCCCGTTCAGTGCCGTGTGTTCTATCAGCACTCTCACCCCAAAACCCTGCAGGTCACTGCTACACGAACAGATGCTGCAGCAGGATCACACTCCCAGCCACGCTCTCAAGGGATTTCTGAAAGCTGACAAATTGGTGTATTTTGCATATTTTAAAAGCCAGTCTTTGTCGAACTTCTCGTTTTGCAGGCTGCTGATTGCAGGGAGGGCAGAGCTGGCTCTGTGTGTGTTTGAACAGGCTGGCTCTTGCTGGGAAGCTCTCCACGGAAAGAGTTAAGAGGGAAAAACAGTTGTTGTGGTGTAACCCCGGCCCTGCAGCACGGGATCCAGCCCCAGCAGCCTCCCGGGAGGGTTAAGCTCTATTACTTCTGGTCCCTGACACTGCTAATGGCACTCTCTAACTAATTGCATTTCTATACCTCCACATACGGCCGGGCAACAAATAAGCCCTTTAATCAAACAGCTTCATCTACTTCTAATTAATTCCATTTCTATGCCTTTTTAAGAGCACAGGAACATACAAAGATAGAGATGATGGAGCGCGTTCTGTGCCTGGCTGCCGACAATTGTTCGGCTCAAGATGTGTCCTCACCTCACACCTTCCGTGTCCCACCTGCCTGGGCCCGGCTGGATTGGGTTTTTGACTTTTCTGCTGTTGGTTCTTTTGACAAATGAGAGTTTAAGGGATGTCGTGATTCGAGAGCCCGGAACCCTGGCCCTGTGTACACCCTGAGATCTTTTCTACCCACACAAAGCCCCTCCACCAAAGCCCACAAGAGGCTGCGTGGAATCATCTGGGATTCCCTCCGCGAGCTGCTTTCGCGTTTGCCGCCGGCTTTAATCACTTTTTGTTCCGTCAGAACCAGCGCTGGCCTTGCCGTGCCGGCGCTGAGGGACGACTGTGGCATCAGCTGAGCAAACAGAGGGGCATGTTTGCACACCCAGGCCCAACGCAAAGCCTTCAATTCGAGCTTTAAAGGAAATGCTGATTCCTCCCCAGCATTTACTTCTTTGATAAAACAGGTCGATGTAACAGGAAAAAAAAAACAAAAAAACAACCAAAAAAAAACCCCTCTCGGTATTTGGGAAAGAGAACCACATCTGCCGGGAGCTGCCTGTTGCAAAGGTATGTATGTACAAAAGGCACGATAAGTGGGTGCTGAGCAGCGAGGAGTGGCAATTATCAGTTGCACATATCATTAGAGTCTCTCAGCTTTTCAATGGCACGGAGCTCCCGACGCCGTGTTTGCTGGGCCAGGTAAAAGGGGACTCTTAATACTGTGCAAATATGACTTACCAAAGGACTTTGCTTTCTCACCTATTCTCGGGCTTTTCAAATCAACATTATTAATTGGTGGCTTATCGGTAAGTGCTGTCTGGCAGTTAAAGGATGTTTCCACCCAGTGCAACGATACATAGAAACTCAGCAATGTCAGCCACAAGGACAAAGCACTGCCATGTTGAAACAGAAAAATGCTTTGACACCTTAAGTCTTCTTTATAAAAGAACTGAGCATTCCAGCATTCACTTGCAGCTGTCATTCCATATTCTATCTTCCTTGTTTGAACTTGATATATTAATTCAGAACTCTGGCTTACAGTTGCAACTATTAGAACTTCTTTCTTTCTTTCTTTCTTTCTTTCTTTCTTTCTTTCTTTCTTTCTTTCTTTCTTTCTTTCTTTCTTTCTTTCTTTCTTTCTTTCTTTCTTTCTCTCTTTCTTTCTCTCTTTCTTTCTCTCTTTCTTTCTCTCTTTCTTTCTCTCTTTCTTTCT
>VYXF01010927.1:46523-58934 GCA_013397295.1 Polioptila caerulea
TCCTTTTTTTCTTTTCTTTTCCTTTCCTTTCTCTCTCTCTCTTTCTCTCTTTCTCTCTTTCTTTCTCTTTCTTTCTCTTTCTTTCTCTCTCTCTCTCTCTCTTTCTCTATCTCTTTCTTTCCTCTTTCTCTTTCTCCCTTCCTTTCCTTCCTTTGCCACTGCTTTTCTGTTATCCAGGTGTGTATAACCACACGTTTTAGGATCCGGATCAGCTGGTTTCCATGCTGAATAGCTCAGCTACGTGGGACTTCAGGACTTTCAGCCCCTCAGGTCACCTTGCTCTCCCCCTGCCAGCTCTCCTGAGCACCAAATCCACTTGAAAACGGAGAAAAATGTTCGGGCTGATAAGGAAAACTGAGCACAAAGAGCGCGACACTTCGCAGGCACCATTAAAGGGAGGCAAAGAGAGCCTAAAAGGAGAAGAAAAGCTTTCGGTGCCCCCAGCTCGCGTTCTCGCCGTGTGCCCGGGGCCGCAGGTGCGGAATGAAAGGACAGGCGGCTCCCGCCTCCCTCCGCGATGGACAAGATAAACCCAGCACGGGCAACCCGGCCGGGAGGGAGCCGGGAAGCGAGCCCGGCTCCCCCTCATTCTCGTGCAGCATTGTGAGATCCAGGGCAGGTGTTTGTCTAAAGCTCCGAAGAGCCTGCAGGGACAGGTATTTCCTCTCCTCCCCAGAGAGCCCGCTCAGGTACTCAGCTATTCCAGGGGCTCGTTTCCCTCAGATTCCGACCCAAACCTTGCTTGCTACAGGGCTGGCTCCCCCTGGTCCCCTTCTGACACGTGCATGACACACATGAGTGACCATTAATGCAGAATCTGAATTTCAGCTGCTTCTTCTGCAGCATGACATCTGCTTATCTTCGAGACATTTTCCTGTACAAGTGCAAAATCAGATGGAATTCATTTATTTAAAGGATTTCTGTGCCTCTGAAAGAGGGTTTCCCTCTGCCACCATGCTGGCTTTGCAGTTTTACAACAGCAGACCTGTGAACAGAGATGCTCAGCAGCTTTATTCTTTTTTTTTTTTTTTTTTTTTTTTTTTTTTTTTTGGTAAAGGAAACGGTTATTCATTGATATTGAAAGAAAAAGCAAACAGACATTTGATGTGCTGTGTTAGCATGAAAGGGGGGAGCCCTGTGCAAGCACAGAAAGCACAGGTGAGGTATTTTATGGAGTGAAAACAACCTGGGGGGGAAATGGAGCTCCTACAAAGGTAAATCCTGTCTGTGTAAATACAGAGAGACAGGTTTGGTTATCCTCAGACGGGAGAGAGAGGCCCCCAACACATGGCTTTACAATTCAGGGTTTGACATCTTTAAGCATCACAGAAAAAGAGCTCGAAAAGCACAAAACTGAGGGAAGAGCAGAGATACAGGTCAGTGAGATCAGCAGAGTTTCTGTCCTACCCAAAGAGAGTCCAGCAGGTTTTCTGACTGCCACTAAATATTAATTTAACCACAGAGCTGAGAAATGTAGCTGGAAAGTCCCCTCTCCCTCTTGAAAGCCTAAAATCTGCTCATTATGCCAATCAATTAGTGGTTGTGCTTTGTAGAGACCCAATCCATGTAGATTTACTTTTAAAAAGTACTTTTTCTTGAATTCTACTCCTCTGCAAGAAGCAAAACACACTCAAAGCCTTGTCCAGCTCTAAAGGATTTCTGAACTTTCAGAGAAAAACAGAACTCCATTCGATTCTTTTCTCATCATTTGTGTGCATAAGCTTCCAACAGGTCCAGGCTTTCCCTGGCATTACAAACAGAACAGAGAAAATGAAACAAGAAAATCTATTCCTTGAGTATTTCCAGTCCAGTTAGTTTGAGGAATTAGAAGAAATCTATGAAAGAAAAAAAAAAAATCATGTGCAAGGTATTCATGGATGTTTTTCAGACCAAAGGGGTTCTGATGGATTTCAGAGATACATCCAAACTTCAGAGCAAGTTTCCAAACCAAACATTGCTGCAAACCCTGACATCCATCAGCTGCTTCTTTGCCAGCCTTCCTATCATGGAGCAAAAAGCATCATTTAAATCATCTCAGGATGTTCTGCTTTCATGGCTATGTTGCTCTGTGACACTTTGAAGTCACCAGAACACCAACATTCACGTTGCAAATGGTTAAAGCCTTGCTCTGGGCCCAGCAGTAATATGGACATACACCAGGATTAAATAATAAAGCTCATTTTTCTGACTTCATTACTCTGAGAAAATTGTGCTACCAGGATAATAATAATTAAAATGTTCACAACTGATCATTATGGCTTTTTAAATTGGAATTAAATACTTTAAATAGCAAAATGGATCGTTAGACTGTGTGAACAGCAGCTGGACATGAAGTGTTTTGCCTAAAGCCAACCCAGCTCCTGGACAAGGATGGGATTTGCTGGATGGTTGAACATCTCTGATATAGCAATGCCTTGGAGAAATGAGTGTGATTTAAATCCCACATTTCCTACTCCAGGAGTGCCCAGTTTGTGCCCATTTTCAGCAGGGAATGCTCCAGGATCTGCAGGAAAGGCCATCAGAGCAACGAGCAAAGGAGCATATGGTGAGCAGCAGAGCTGGAATGGAGGGTGGGACACTGTTCCAATCCGAAGTTTTTATTGGCAAAAGGACTGGCAAATGCAAACTGCCAGGAATAAATTGCTGCTGGAACTCAGAGGACATGTTCGAGTCATCAGCAGACACAAAGGCTGAGAGGAAGGATCTTACTCAGGGACAGCACAACCTCCTTAGGAAAAATTGCACATCCTTCCTGCTTGGCATTGCAGGAAACCAGGGAAATAACCCTCCAGGATTCCTCTGTTCCCAATAGGATTTTAGGGGAAAAAGAGACATTCAGCCAGAAAAAAGGAATGAGGTCAGTGTAAGGGGCATCCCAAGCCCAGACAGAGCTGTGTCCAGCTGAGGGTGTTTTCCTGTGCATGGATTTACATGGCAACCCCAGCCCCAGCACAGAAGGTTTCCAGGATTCACCTTTTTTAAGATTCCTGTGACAAGGAAAGTGATTAATCTCCATTTCATGGCAGCAGGAGCTGAGCAAGAGACTGCTTGGATTTGCCAAGATAACCAGGAGAAAAGTCCAGCTTATTTCTGGGCAGCACTACAGAAAGAGGGAAAAAACTGAACCAGTTTTAAAGTTTTAACCAGGTGTTAAGGTAAGAGATGAACAATGACAGTCAAGACTTTCCTGGTTTTACATATAAGTAATTGTAAGGGCAAACATTGAAAAAATGAAAATTATTCTTAACTCATTTTCAAATTGAATATTTCAGGAAAGAAGAATTTAACACTGTCCTAAAAACTACCTTGAGGCAGCAGCACTGATACAAATTTCCAGAGTTTTCCCAGACTTTCTGTGAGGAAGAACCAATATTCAGGGCAGACGAGCTGAAACTTAAGACTGAAATTCCAATGGAAACTCAGAGAAGCAGTTCCTTTAGGAGTTGCAATTTATTCTTCTGGAACAAAAGGAATGATTGCACCAAGCAGGGGCTGAGATGTCCTGACAGCAGCAGTGCAGAGCTATCTCTGCAGCAGTTATTAATGAGCTGGAAAAATGCTGGGTAGCAAACTCACCTCCCCTCCCCAAGGCCAGAATTCATGGCAACAAATCCCTAAAATAATCAGCTAACTCCAGCAGATTAGGAGAGGGGATGCTTCCAGATGACAGAAGATTTCTTAATTTCAGTTACTTATAAGGGCACATTAAGCAGGAGGAAAACTTCCTCTGAAGTTTATAAATTAGTTTCTAATCTATTCCACAGCTTTTGGTATTTCTGGTCTATATTCTGTACTACAGTTTAAAATAAGGAGGGGAAAAAGTAATAATAAAAAAAAGAATCGCTCGGGTTAGCCAAGAAAGGATTTAAGCACTTAATTTAGACTCTTCCTGCTGCTGCTCTTATTATATCTATATTTTTATATATTTATATACATATTTACAGAGCGTTGCTGAAATTTCCAGGGGGAAGGCACCCCTGAACATCACAGAGGAGATGACTTTTGGTGATTACTATTCTTTATTTTTCTCCCCAAACTGTCCTGTGAAAAATAAATTTGGTTGGGTTGAATTTTTTTCCAGAACGTGTATTTTGTCATCTCATAGAAATCTTCTAGAAAATATATTGTGTACCTGCAATTCCTGTGGGACAACAGTCCCACCTTCACTGCCCTGCAGAACCTTGATTTATTTCTAGAACAAAATATGAAAAAAAAACACCAAACCAAAAAGCTTTTTTTTGGTTTTGTTATGCGTATTTATATTTGATTATTGCTCACTGGCACCCAGTTCTCTGTGTTCTGGCTTTCATTTTCACAGCAGCACCATCGGGGTTGGACCCAAATTCAAGTCACTCTGGTGGTTGCTCACCCCCACACTCCCCTTCCCTCCCTCCCCAGCTGCTGTCGAGGTTTATCCAGGGAGCTCCAAGAGGCTCCTACCTGACCCAAAATCTCCTTCCAGTGACATTAACCCGATCCTGCACACCCCTCAGGATCCCAGGAGGCATTCATGGAACTATCTGGCTTCTCTAAGCTGTGGAACCACAGAATAAAACCCAATTCCAGATTCCCTCCTGGAACAGGAGCCTGTCCTGGGAGTGATCCCTCCTCCCACACTGAGGAATATTCCCTGTTCCATGAAAAAATCTGGAGCTGGCACAGGGCAGGTCCCTCCTCTGCTGCTGTATCAGCTCCCACCCCACCCCACAGGTGGTTCTGGATCCAGACCTGGTTCCAGGACCTGATTCCAGCAAAACCCTCGTGGCACACTCAGCTCAGCATCCGAGGAGGAATTGCAGAGCAGAGGGAGGGGAGGGGAGGGGGCTGTGTTTTTGTTACCTTCCAAGTTACCACACGGCCCCCAAATCCCACAGGCTATCATTCCAAAATTTGTGATGTTTTGTCTACTCTGGTGATTTAAGGTTTGTCAGAAAATGTCAGAAAGGCCACGGGGCCAAGGGCTTCCTGATGACTGAGGATTTTCTTTCACATGACCTTCCTGAAGTTGATTTTGGGCTCCAGACAGTGCTGCCTTCAGCTCTGACAGGGGCCGGCTGGCAGCAGATTCATGGGGATCTCTGGGGCATTCTGGCATTTTCAAACTGAGCTGGGGCTGTAATGCCTCCTAATCATCCAGAATATTGTTTCACTGGCGGGATGGAAATGCCAGCCCCTCACTTTGGTTAGCAGGGAAAAGGAGCCTGTGCTCCTGATGCAAACAATTAAAAACACATCGGATGTGAGCAGATAAACACCCCTGACGAGCATGGGCATTTCATGTAGGATAGTGCATGTGGATTTTAACAGGGGAGCACTGAAATGAATTTTATAGACACAGAGAGAAAAGGGGGATTGGGAGAGAAGTGTTAAAACTGTTAATTTGTGTTCAAACTCTTAATTTGCGTTGAAACTGTTAATTTGTGTTCAAATTGTTAAATGTGTGTTTGTGAGTGTTCCCACAAACCCCAAGCAAAGGGAGCAGGGACCAGCATGTGGGAGTTTCACATTATTTAGGAAACTCTTGGAAATAAAAAAGTTTATGAATCTTGAATTTGCATGTGGTATTTGCATAACTGATTACTCAGCCAAAATATCTTAATGAGTCTCCTTTGTGCCCTGATCACAGAACCATGGAATGGTTTGGGTTGGACCTGAAAGACAATCCCATTCCACCCCCTGCCACGGGCAGGAACACCTTCCACTGCCCCAGGGTGCTCCAAGCCCCATCCAAGCTGGCCTTGGACACTTCCAGGGATGGGGCAGTCACAGCTTCTTTGGGCAACCCATGCCAGGGTGTCTCCACCCTCACAGGGATGGATTCTAAATAATTTATTTTGCCACAGGAGCAGCCACCTGCACTCTCACCTCCACAGAAACGCAGCTTCTAACTCGAAATCTGTGTGTGTGTGCTTGAGATGCATCAAGACAACAAGGTGACCTCTCCTAAATCTGCCTGGTGTTCAGGGACACTTTTCTGTGAGGGGATGCTGCTCACTGCAGCCGTGTGTCACCTGAGCCGTGTGTGAGCAGCTCGGCAGCACGTTTTGGACACCTCCTCAGCCCCGGTGCAGGGAAATCAGACACAGGTCATAAATCAGTGCTGGAGAACAGCTCGACATCACAGCTCTGGGGTTTGCACCGGCAGGAGGAGGAGAAGAACCAACTTCACTCACAAAAAGATCTTATTTAGGACAGCGTGAGGTATTCACACGGTACCCAAAATCCACATTATTTGTCACAGAGAAATGGGAAATTGGCATTAACTACTTCATAGCCTGCAGTTGTGGGAGCCCTGGGACAGCCACTCTTCCACCTTGTGCTGTGCGTGTGCCTGGGGCTGCCTCAGCATTCTGCAGATACGGAGAGAGCAAACTTAACCACTGCAAGTCCTCTTAACTTGGCCTGATTTATGGGCTCAAAACCCCCGAGATCTCTTCATGGAGCCATTTCTCATACCCACACTCACTAAACAACCCAGCTCAAACATCTGTATCAGAGAAATTCAACATACAATGTTATTCCTGCAAAATAATTTAACCATCACTTTCTTTGCCGACTTTTCCATGCCAGCCTTACACCTTTTTTTTACTTTACATGCTTCATTTCAGCAAAATCAAGGATGCAAACTTCTTAGAAGTACTTAGTTTCCATGGAAACCTAAGCTGACCGCAACATTATTGTTCTCAAGAGGGAACTGACTTTACTATATGTTCATTCACTGAATTAATGGACTCCTGGTTCTTTTATTAGCAGCTCTCTAACAATAGAAAGAGAGAAATGTTATAAAAAAGACTCTCAGACAACTGTCCACTCTTTTGTCCAGGGCTTATTGGAATGACGCAAGTCTATTCAGGAAAAGATTATAAAAATCAACTCAAAGCTGCCTCTGTTTGTGGCTGCTAAATATACCTTTATTTCATAAAGATACAACCTATAAAACAAGCAAATTAAAGCTCTTTCTGAAACAGTAACTGTGAAGCAGCAGCCCGGGAAAAACGGGGCTTTAGCTCCCAAACCTGGGACTGTTCCCCCCTCCCATGGGGCTGTGGAGCATCTACAACCCCCAATTCTGTGTAAATTCATTCTCAGCCAGCATGAGGATTGTGCACAAACTGGAGGGGGGTGATTCTCCGATACACACAAAAGTGACGCAAACTCACCGAAATCTGTGGGCTTAAATCTCCACCGAGAGTTTTAGAACACCTTCCAGGAGCTGGGGATAATATATCCCTGCTAAGTGCAGAAATGCCCGCGCAGTTTGGGCTCCAATCCGCGATTTGCTCTCTCCGGGCGCACAAAGCGCTGCCAGGCCGCGCTCAGGCCCGGGGGGCTCGGCCTGCCCGGTAATTGCTGCACAAAAGACAGTGAACAGTTCCCGTGCTCTTCCCTAACTACCTTCCTGACTGCTTATTGAAGTCTGATTTCTTACTCCTCTGGGTCATCATTCATCAGCCCCGCAGATCCCGCCGGGAGAGCCCGGCCAGGCCTCTCCACAGCCCTCCTTGCCAGAGGCCATTCCCGACGGCCCCGTGATATGGAAAATGTCTTCACAGCGACCCGGCGGGACAGGCCGCGGCCATAATACCCAAATAATCATTTTGCAAATTATCATAATTATCAATCAATCATCCCCGCGCGAACAATGTGCTCCTGAAGTATCAGATGGTTCCTGTGACCTGTAGCGTTTTGGATATAATAATAAACCCACGGAGATTTATGGCCCCATCCCGCTTCGCATCTGCAGCAGCAAAACACTCGTTGGGGTTTTGCTTTGCTTTAAGAGCTGAAAGCTTTCCTTGTACCTGGGCTTCTTGTTTGCTACTTCATGCTTTTCTTTAAAAGGCCAAAATTTCCAATCACACCCAGTTTTCTAAAATTCACTTCATTTTTTTAAAAAATAAAACTGCGTGATTTGTGAGCACAGAAAAATTGTGCTGCTTAAATCGCTTTTACTCCACAGCCTCATCAGCATTACATTTACAGCTTCTAATATTTGGCAATGTAGGAATGAGGCCTGCCAGAGGAGGGGGGAAAATTGGTTTTGTCTTCAGTTTTTGTTGTGTTTTGCACAATACCAGATTGAATCCAACCCTTTTGAAGCCGATAGCATCTCCCGCTCCCTGTGCAGCACATTCTTGTTAATGGATAAATTCAAGCTCTCCAGAAAGTCAAAGAATAAATTTAAAGCCTTTTGCCAAATGCCTATCCTATTGGATTTTGATAAGACGGCTATTGAGCTTTAATAATGTCTTCTATCCTTTTTCAGCTGGCCCTTAACATGTCTCTTTATTTGTCCCTAAAGCCTCTTCAGCGATGCCTTTTTATTACAAGTCTCTCAGCTTGCTCTCAGGGGAGACAGGGTCGACAAGAGTGATAGATAGATAACTCTATAGATTATCTCCCACAGATGTTTTCTCTCCAGTAGCCCCTCAGGCTATTCCCTCTAAGTAAACAGAAACTAAATAGAGAGTCTACTGAAGAGAGAAGTCCCTGAGGTCCCTTGTCACCACGGTCAGAAAAACAGCCCAGCCTGGGGAGCTTGGCTGGGAGCTCTGCACACACAGAGAATCCTTCCCCAGCATTCTGGAGCTCTCATGCAAAGTGACCCTTGGAGGGGAGAGAAATGCATCTATTTGGGGAAAAAAAAGGTGGTGTGTAATGGGCACAGGCCTTGCTTCCTGCTGGAGGAAGTGGAAATCTTTCAGCTCAAAGTTAAAGCAAAATGACAACGGGGACGGTGACAATGACAACAAGGTGTTTGTTCAATTTATTAAATGCAGTGAGAAGCCTGGAAAATTCAGAGGGAGAGGACACTGAGCTGCTCTCTAAGCAAAATAAACAGAGTGCAGGGACATGGGCTGGGAAAAAGACATTTGGGAGCAGGGGACAATAAACCCCCAGGTATTACTCATATTTTTATCTCTGAGTGTCTGCATTCAGGTGGCTAAAATAACTAAAATAAGTGACTTTCCTGTTTTAATATTGCTTCCACCACTGATGATTAAAAATTAAACAAACAGGATGAGGAGCTCGTGTGTATTTATCCGAGTTAGACTAAATATCAGCAAGCAAAGGTGATACAAGCAAAGCTTGTTAGGTATACATCACATTTTAATCCATGGAGCAGCATAGATACAGAAAATGATCCTGGGTATGGGTCCTTTAGTGACATTGAATTATTCCTGTCAGACAACCACTAACAAACTAATCAGCTTTGTGGTGTTAGTGGTCCCAGCAGAAATAGCAGTAACACGAACCAAAAAATACTAGTGACAGAGGAAAATACTTATTCTTAGTGCTCCAAGCCAAAAAAAAGAGCTTGTTTTATTCTCCTACAAAATAGGCTCTGCTGTGCCACATCTTCAGACTTTTTCCTGCCTTTCAGTTCATTAAAGTTATGTAAAAGAGTGGTTTTTTTTTTCCTGGGAGCTTAAGAGAAGACATAGTCCTGGGGTTGGTTTTAAGCAGAGGTTGCTTCCTGCACATCTCCCTACACCTCTCACTGCCATCACCTTACCATCCCTGCTTTTTCCTGGTTTTACAGACTTCTCTCTGCATTCCAGATTTTTTTTTTTTTTTTGCTCTTTCTAGTCGTTGTTAATGCCCCGTTTTGAACCTGTGGTGCAGCAGTCAAAGGAGGCACTGAAATTATGGTCTCTGCAGCTCCGATTTCCTCCCCTCCCAGTTTAAATCAGGCCACCCACTCCAGTTACATTTGTCTTCAGTCACCTTCTCGACACCAACTCATCTCTGAAGGAATAGGAATAAATTGAAGTCAAATCTCAACTATTGTGTCTTCAGGGATATGACAACTGAATGATTTAGAGAGGCTGGAAAAGGAAATCTGCTCCCGAGATGGTTTTGTGCCACTGGAGCCAAATGCCAGAGTGCTCCTTCCAAACAATTGAGAGATCCTACAAAAATTGTCCGGAGTGATTTCTCATTCTTTAGTTTTCATTTTCTCCTGACTGAAAAGCTGTCTCGCAGTAGTCTTTTCACAAGCCATAAAGTTTAGACTTGAACTCTTTACCTTACTGCTCTGACCTCCTTTACCCCAGCTGTAAAACCCTACTGCCCATCCTTCAATAAATTTATCACCTCATAAACTCCCACTAGTGCTTCTCTACAATGCATTTAAAAGACACAAGTGGAAGGCCAGGCCTTCCCCCCTTGTCAAATATCACAATTGTCCAGTTTTATACCTGCTGCACAGGGAAATATTTAAGGACATGGCATTTTTCAAAGAGCAGCAGTTTTTGTAACAATCTCCCTTGAAATAAAAGCATGAAGTTTAAATATAAACCCATGGATTGAACATTTAAAGCTGCCAGTCTTGAGTTTCCCTGTTCCACACAACTCCTGCTCTCTTTGGGGTAATGCAGATCCTGGAGGTGGGGATGGAGAGTTCATTTGTGATATCATAATTAAAGACTGAATAACAAATATCTGAGCCATGGAGAATTCTCTCTATCCTTGTGGGAAGTGCATGGGGATAATGAGAACCTGCCACCTTGTCACCATGTCTGTCCAGACAAAAGGATCCCACAGAGGCAGGGACAGACACCCCATGAGTTATGGAGGTGCCCATGGTACAAAGTTCAGCCACAGGTCCCTGGTGAGGTCACGGCGCAATCAGAGGACGCTTCCTCCTGAGAGCCTTGGAAGTAAATCCCAATTTTTTGGTTTTTAACATGGTAAGAACAGGACAGGCCATACTGGACATGTGTCTAAACCCCTTTTCCCAGCCTGACTCTGGAGCCTGGCAAGGACTGCATTTCACTCTGTTTGGCAGAGGGAAGCAAGGAATTGCTTTTAGTTTCAAGGGTGGAGGAGCAGCACGGCCTGAAGGATGAGCAGCAATGGCAGGTCCAGCCTCAGAGATTTCCCTCTCTCAAAAACTTCATGAACAGGACTGTGAACATCCTTTATAAGACAATTGCACATAGGAGGAGTCACAACCAGCTCCTCGTTGCAGTGAGGACACACAAGCTGCAGCTGTTGAGAGGCTCCAAACTCGTAAGGCTTTAATCAGCTTTAAAAGCTGTTAACCAACACATCCACATGGAACAAAACCTCATTTGAGTGCTCCTGAGGGTAACCTCAACCCAAACAGCAGCCTGGCTGCCCCAGGATGTCATGCTGAGGCCGCCTCCCAGCTCCAGCGGAGACATCTGTGCAGCTGGGCTGAGTTGGAACACATTTTCTCTGGTCACTGCTGCAGTTCAAGCCCCACAATGTGATGAAAAGCACCACTAATACATCACATGGGCTGAATTTTATCCTTTCACAGATCTATTCCTCTTCCCTTGGACTTCACGTAAGCCACATTCACATGCTAAACATTCCAAAAATTTAGCACTTTTAACAAAGGACCAACATTTTCTTTTACTGGAAAAGAGGTAAATGAGGTTTTTCACTTTGGCCTGGCAGCTATTTATGTTGTAGTTGAATCAAGGAACACCTGAAACTATTATTTTCTCTTTCATAGTGACTGAAATCACAAAAAGACAGAAAAATACGCCCACAGAACCACAACACTTAATCCAAAAAAGCATCAACAAACACTGGAAAACTTTTACGACATTATTACCATCAACATCTTGATTCAAAAGTGAGGGAAAAGAGTCCTGGTGTATTTCCAAGCCAGGGAATAAAACAACTCCCAGAAGACTGAGCCATGTCCTACCTTTTTTATATTGCCCTCCTGGGAGGTCACCTCGGGATCAGTCAGTATTTGCTAAGGAAAAAACAGAATAGAAACAAAATTGAGTTCTGTTACATCTGAGAATGTTATAAAATAATAGAGATTAGTATTGCTGTTGTTATGATAATGAGGAGGAGAATTTATAAATATTATATTATTGATAATGATGGACAAAAACTCTCCACTGGTCACAGATGTTTTGGAAGTTCACGGGAGGGTTTTCACCACAACTGTTATTTACATTTTAAGGTTTCCTGTTGCTTCTGGGAATAACTCCCTTAGGTCAGGCAGACAAGGACAGGTTTCTATCCCACAAGGCAGGTGCGGACAACACGGGCACCAAGGGAACAGGCACCCACAGGCTTTCCGGAACGGAGCCCCTCTGGAGCAGGGACCGATCCCGGGATGCTCCGGCCCCCCAGCGCTCCCGGCAGCTGTGCTGGGAGCTCCTTAATTCCCCCTCCAGCCGAGGTGTGGTGGAACAAGTCATTAAATCGCTGCTGTGCTCCACCTCAGATTAGCTCCAGGTCAGCGGGCATTCGGGGAGGTCAAGTACCTCAACTTTGCAACAGCCTGGATACCCCACGAGGGTAAACACACCGGGAAGGGACCTGATCGAGCGGCGCTCGCCGGGAATTCCAGCGGCTCCCGGCGCTCCGGGGGGATCTGGGGTGGCGGAGGTCAAACAGGCACCCAGGGGCAGGGGG
>VYXF01010927.1:59428-102750 GCA_013397295.1 Polioptila caerulea
AGGAAAGGAAAGGAAAGGAAAGGAAAGGAAAGGAAAGGAAAGGAAAGGAAAGGAAAGGAAAGGAAAGGAAAGGAAAGGAAAGGAAAGGAACATTGCATTTTAGCAGCTGAAGGTTTGGCACGAAGCTCTGGGCCCCTTTTGGCCATGCCCAGGTGTGATTTACAAATTTCCAACCCGTTGCCAAATCTCCAGCTCAGCTGCACTAACAAGGGGCTGTGTTTCCACGGGAAGAACCCCAAACCATTCTGTGCTTTACACCAGCTCTAATGGACGTTGAAACTGCGGTTTCCGAAGTAGCTGAGAGCAAATAGGATCAAGAGGCAAATCCCAGAGCCATAAAATTCTGTGTTCCTACCCTGGAACACCCTGACATCCCCGTGAATGACTGGAGTTAAACACCCATCCTGCCTGTCCTGGGTGCCACTGAGCTTCCAGGGAATGCTGACTGCTCCCAGAGTGCTCACCAGGAACCAGCAACCCCCAAAAGCTTGGGAGAATTAGGCCATGAAAGTTTCAGAGCTGAAACAGAAATGAAAAGCAACTCCAAAGCATCCACGGGATGCAGCTGCCTCCAAATGAAGACACTTCCCTGTAATTATTCCATGCAAAAATCTCTGGGTACAATTGGAGACGTGTGTGCAGTCGGAGTGTATAATCCACCCATCCAGCAGCACCATAAACGTGGAGGGGAAAGAAAACTCCAATGAAGTGCAAATTGGGCTGTGGTGGAGCCCTGTATAAACAGGCTTAAGAGTCAGGAATTCCTGAGTCGGAATCGAGATGCCAACACAAGCTTCCTTTTGTTGGTTTGGACAGAGCTGTGCTCAAGGGGCAAGTTCCTTCTCTCAAATATTTCTTTTTTTTTTTTTTTCTCTTTTCAATTCATAGCAGATCCTGAATTTCAAAGTTCTTAGAGAACAGAATTTCTGTGAAAATATTTCATCCATATTAAAAAATGGGGATTTGCAGAAAATCCTCTGTAGGATCTTGCTGCTCATTTGGAGTATTTGAAAATGGCTGAGTTTTGATACTTGGTGAAATCATTTTTGTTCCCATCTATTACAGAACTTTTGGGGGAGAAACACCTCAATAACACAAAGAATTGTAATTTCAATGGAACCATCTCCACACTCAAACTATCAGAGCATGGACAATTAGTGGTGAACAAGTTGGTGGTGCTGCACTGACTTGATGATCTTAAAGGTCTTTTCTAACCTTAACAATTCTGTGATTCCATGTGTGAAAACATCTTTTAGCAGTATTGGGAAAGTAGGAACTGGTTTAGATGAAATATTTCATCCTTTCTTTACACCTGATTTTAAAAAAGGTGACCAAGGTGATATTGCAGGCCAAGCTCTACCACACACCATCTGCATTGGCTTGGACACATCCCACAGCCCAGTGGCCTGGGTGTCCCATTTTCCCACTCCAGCTGAGCAGGTTGGCAGCTTGGGATGGGGTTGGCACTGGTGGGGTGTCTGTGGAGGGGCAGAGGCCAGAATTCCAAACCTCTCCTTGCCCAGCCAGGGCTCTGAACAAACCTTCAGAAAGCTTCCTGTGAGCTGGAGGGAACCTCACAAGTGTCCTGGTGCATTCCCAGTGTGGAATAAACCCCATCTGACAACACCTGTGTCACCAGACAGCAATCCAACAGCCACACCAGGTGCCCTGGAGCAGAGCCCAGCCCCGGATTCCACTCCCCATGGCACGTGGGAAGGGGGTGATGCAACACTGGGATGTCCACAGCGCCTCTTGGTTAGAGGGGAGAGGCAGAACCAGGCAAAGCAAGCCCCAGATGTGATGTTTATTAAGAAGAATAACAGAAGTTACTTTCAAAGTCTGCTCATTGGGTGATTTTAACTCAGGCTGAGCTTCATCTCGTGCAAATGCCACGAGACTAAATACAGAGCTCGACGTGTGCAGTGGGCTGCACTCTGCACTTAGCACAGATGTTCCTAAATGTGCTCAAAATTTACACCACATGCTTTTTCTACCAATTGATCTGTTGATTTTAGCCACAGGAAAAACAACGTGTCAGCAGCAGCCACGTCAGGAGAGCCTGTGCCTTGAGCCTGGGCTGGAGGTGGATCTGCCCCGCTGGAGAGGGATTTCACTGCCTCTCCTTCCCTGGGCTCAGGGAATTGGTGGCACCAGGATCCTGCCTCAGTTACACCAGTTAGGGATGTGCTAGAATTTTTGCAGAGCCCCCTGAATGTATACTAAACATGTCAAGGAACACCATGTGATTCTTTTTGAAAAACAGTTTACAAGCTGGCATTCTCCAGCTGCAGTTAACCCTAATTTGATTACATTACTGAGACAGATCACAATGAGCTTATGTAAATAGTAACATTATCCATTCATTCCCCCAGCTCAGATAAACTGTCATTTAGTGGGAAAAAAACCCAACCCAAACTTCAATTGGCCTAGCCTGATGCATTCAGCAAGGCACGGTGCATTCAGCAAACTCTGAGGGCAAAGATGACAGACTGGAACCTGCCTCTGCTGGGTATCTGTGAATCTGGATTTTAAGGAGATATTTCCACATCTGCTCCGAGCTGGAAGGAGAAGAGAATGCCCAGTAACTGCACAGAAGTCAGGAGACAGATAACAGCACTGCTTTCAATGACTTGGTCTTTATTATCATCTGATTTTTCAGTAAGAGCTCAGTACACCACTGATGACATCAGTGATGCTCACAGCTAAGTGAGCACTTCAGGGTTCCACCCACTGTCTGGGCACCTGCCCTTGACACTGGTCCTTCCCAAGCCCTCCTGCCTGTGTCAGGGCACTGGGGACATCACTTCCAGCTCTGGAATCCAGGCTGCACCACCGGCACCATCTCAAATCTGCCTCATCATGCATCTGATTCAGAAAATAACTAGAAAACACTTCTTTTACCTTAAATTAACCGAGGGCCTGCGATTCTTACTTGCACACAAGTTCACATGAATACTTCAGATGAAAGCAGAGGCTGTGGCCCTGCTGTGCCCAATTTGTGCTGTTCCTAGCTGGGTTGATGGCAGAGTTGCTCTGCTTGTCTGTGACCTGATGGCCCCGTTGTCTGCATGGACACAGGAACAGCACGACCTGCAGAGCAAAGGAGCTCCTTCCAGCCAGCTTTAAAAAATGTCTCAGGTCAGAAAATCACAGAGTATCCTGAGCTGGAAGGACCCACAAGAGTCATCCAAGCCCAGCCTGTGGCCCTGCACAGAACACACCAACAATCCCCCCCTGTGCCTGGAGCTCTGGCACTCACACACAGCCGAGTGACTGAGCACCATCCTGAGCAGCACAGCAGCCCTAGAACCTGGCAGGGTTCATTCCAGCCCCAAGTAGTATCCACCACCTTCAGAATGTGGTTTCTGAGCTGGTTAAACCATTTGGACAGCACTGGAAGCACCTCTCCTGTCCAGCACCTCGAGTGCTTCACCTCCTCCCTGCACCTCTGTTCCACCCCAGCTCAGGAGACAATGCTGTTATTAAGCTACAAATCTTGCTCTTCATAATTTCCATTAATTATTCTCTTAAAAGTTTTATCCTGCCAACTTCTGAGTGGGCTGGCCCTGGCCCAGTCAGGTATTTAGGCAAGAAGTATCAGTGAAAAGAACAGAACCAGGAATGTCTCCATATGTAAGTGCTTTTCTGGCCAGAGGCCAGGAGCACAAAGCACCTCGTGGGACCCATCCCAGGCACAGAGCACCAAAATCCATGGCAGGTATTCCATGGGGAAGAGATTCTTTATAATTTTATATCAATTATCATATGATCCCAGACTGGTTTGGGTTGGAAGGGGCTTCAAAAATAATTTTGTTCCACCCCTGCCATGGCCAGGGACACATTCCACTGTCCCAGGCTGCTCCAAGCCCTGTCCAGCCTGGCCTTGGACACTTCCCGGGATCCAGGGACAGCCACAGCTACTCTGGGCACCCTGTGCCAGGGCCTCCCCACCCTCATAGCCAGGAATTCCTTCCCAGTATCCCACCTAAACTTCCCTTCTTGCAGTTTGAAGCCATTCCCCCTTATCCTGTCCCTCCAAGCCCTTGTAAACAACCTCTCTCCATCTTTCCTGTGGGATCCCTTCAGCAACTGGAAAACTCCAATAAGGTCACCCCAAAACTTCTCTTCTCCAAGATCTTCATATGTATATTTATATACATATATATTCAAACACAGCAGCCAATAACCCCCAGAGCCACATCACAGCACTGATGTGCATCCATAGGAAAACCAGACATGGAAGAAACCCACAGAAAACCATTTCAGCATTTAAACATTTAGTCTTTCCACCCTATTGTTAAAATGCAGGGATTTTATAGCATTTTCTGGCCAACAATTTACCCAAATCTTCCATTTTTCTATAGTAAGCAAATCTGTGAGCCCTATGAACTTGAGGAAATTTTCAGAATCCTGCCTTGGGAATTTGAAGTGAATGTGCCTGGAATTAAGAGGGAAAGGAGGAAAGCATTTCTCTGAGGGGAAGAATTTCCTCCCCTTGCTGGTGAGGAAAGGAGGATGAAGAGCACAGCTCTGACTGGCAAGGAACAAACCACGGGCTGAAAAGAGTGGAAAGAATAAACCAAGCATTCACTGCTAAGGGCAACCCCAGCACAATTGGGAACACTGGGGAGCAGCCAAGCTGTGGTTTGTGGCCCAAGAACAGCCTGCAAAGCCGTGCCACTCCACATTTTATAACCATTTATTTTTCAGCTGGAAGCCTGGGCATGCGGGAAAAATGCGCAGAATTAGGGGGGATCCACGGCCCAAAATTTCTGGAAATCTGCTGCAGGGAGCAGCTCTGCACTTGCTCATGTCCTCTATGGCTCTACAGAGGAATCCTCCCTGCTCCCTAAATCCCAGGAGAACAAGATGCAGTTTGCAGAGGTGACTCGGGACAGGTTGTTCCAAATGGGGTTCACAAGAAAAGAACATCCTACATCATCCTTTAGTATGAAATAATGCATTCATACCCACAGACCAAGCTTCAGGGAAATGCCAGGGGGAGATAACATGAAGAAAAATGCCTGTTTAAGAACAAAGACTTTGAGACAGAACACAAACCTGTGATTTCCATACATGATATCACAACTTTTATCACTGATTCTTAAAGACATAACTCCTCTGTGCCATTGGGATCGAGTTAACTGCAGCTACCAGGAAGTCAAACAGGATCTAATGGAGAGAATTTGCAGTGACTTCAATGAGCTGAGGGCTCAAGACTTCCAGCCAAGACAAATACGAGAGGGGACTGATTAGGAAATGTCACCGTTTCTCCTGCCAAGCACTCAGGGCCTGGTGATAGGAGAGTATTAAATATAATCTCACAGTCTTTAGGGGCTCTTTGATTTTATATTGCATTCTTATCGGGTTCTTAAAGTCCAGTGTTAATGAGCATGAGAAACTCACTTGATAGTTTGGCAGTTTTGCTGAAATCAAACGGAGTTCATTCAGTCCTGGCCCGTGGATCCAGCTGGAGATGCCTTCCCCTTTCCTGTGGCTCCACATGGAACCTCTGACTGTTCTTTTTCTCCATCCCAGCAATCCAACATCAACCAGCTCTTCATGATCACCATTAGAAAAGAACAGGCTTTACCAATAATCAGAATTACCCCATCCCTGGAAGTGTTGAAGGATGAAGCTCTGAGCAATCTGAGCTAGTGGGAGGTGTCCTTGCCCATGGTGGGGGTGGGAAAAGGGGAGATTTAAGGTTCCTCCCAACCCAAACGATCCTGGGATTCTATGGACGAGGTTTTAAAGGACCCAGAAGCAGAGATGAAACATTTACACTGTAAACACTCCCCCATTGCACCCCTTTGGCAATAGACAGTGACCCCTGAAGAGCAAGTCCCAATTAAAAATACAAACCTCCAAGTCTGGTATTTTGCTCATTATCTCCTAGAAAAAAATATGTAACAGTTCACATGAGGAAAAAAAAGAAAAAATTCAAATTAATTATTATTTTCTTTTTAAAAATCCCCTTGCAGGTATTACCTCCAACTGCCTTTCTCCTAAAGAGAAATTCCATGATAAAACTGAACTCTGGAAAGATGAAAGAGACACAACTCACACTGAACAGTGTGTGCAGTCTGCAGATTAAAACAGAAGCTACAGATTGCATCCTCTTTACTCAATTTGTTCATCTCCAGCCTGAAACCTGCCTGGCTCAGATTGTTGTGCTAAATAAATTAAATAAAACACGAGATTTTTGGACAGAAGGTGCTTTTGAACTGCAAAGCAGCTACATCTTCACTTTAAGCACTGAGAAAACAGCAGTGGAGTGGAAGTTTAAGGTCATCAGCTCTAAATTCTGTCTCTGCCACGGGCCCACATTGCACAATCACTTAATGTAGCCAGAGCTATTTATTATCCCAGCAAAAAATCATCTGGAGGAGTGAAGTGCAATGTTTTGGTTAACAGATAAAGCCAGGCTGTTGGTGGGGATGTAAATGGATTGGATGGTTAAATTCATCCACGAGCCATCCATCTTCTGTCCTTGACCCTTTTTAGTTATAAAAATGGCCTTGGTATTGACAGAATAATACAAACGAACTTCCCCTGTAGTTCATCTATTGATCCCCGTTTGCTCAGCTGATCAGTAATAATCATAAGGAAATCAGGAGGGGCTGTGCATCATTCCAGCACCAACACACGCCGGGGCTGGCAGAGGGATGGGCACCTCTGGGCTGGGCCGAGGAGCTCACAGCTCATCTCTGACTGCAGCTCTCCCACCCAGGACAGGCAGTGACACATCAACACCTGGAAAGGCAGCTCTGTGCACTCAGACCACACCTGGGGGGACATGGATGCCTCAGGGAACACCTGCAAGGGAAGGAGTGCTGGGATGGATTCAGCAAAGACACAATCCAGGCCTTGGAATTATTCAGGATTTGACCCCCAGCCACTGATGTCTCTGTTTGGGTGGGGTTCTGCTCACCACAGAATCACTTTGGTTGGAAAAGTCCTCCAGTATCACCCAAGCTCTCATTCTTGGTGTCTCTGTGGTGGCTCTCAGTTCTGTTGGAATGTCCTTTCCAGAAACTCCCTTCTCCCTTCAGAGAGGCAGAGGTTCAGTGCCTCCAAGCCTTTGTGGCCTCATCAACACTATTTCTTTTTTCTTACAGAATTCCCTTCATCACAGACACTGTCTTGCCGCTGATGCATTGATTGGCACCAATATCAGGGAAGGAGGAAAACCCCAGCACTTCCATCTCTCCTGGCAAACATGTGCCAAGGAGAAGGACTAGGATGACATGTTCCAAGGGAAAATATTTTCTTCTTCAGGTCTCAAGACACAGAGCATCTGGCTCTGGCTTCTCCCACCACCCTGTGCTGAATGACAGCCTCCATCCCTACTTAAATGCAATCATTAGGCCGCTTAAATTTGAGAAAGAGCAGAGAAAAATGACCTCATTTCATTCTCTTCCTACAGTCTATAAAGACTGATAAGAATTATGAATTGTTTTAGCACATCCAAAGGGTCAGGAAGGAGTATCTTGGTTCAGAAGCCAAGTCCTGCCTCTGCCCTGGCATTGCCCAACTTCCCTGAGCTCAGAGTGTTCCAGTGCCCCACATGTGAAATCATGAACACAAACATAAAAACCAACTTGCAATTCACTAAATTTCCACACAGAATGTGCCAACCCCCAGCAAAGAGCAGCTCTAGAGCTGCTCCCCAGTTCCACCCCAGCACAGCCCCGGTGTAACCCCAGCCGAGCAGCAATAACTGGGTCATTAATCACACTTGGAGGGAGCTCACGCCAACGTGCAGCATTCCCAGCAATTCCCCAGGTCTGCAGTGGGAAATGCACTGTCTCATTTGGCAGCTCGGCTTCTCTGCCCGAGCTGGGAGAGGCAGGAGTGACGGGGCCTGGCTGGGAATGCATCCCTGCCTGGCACTCCGACAGAAAGGATGGGAAATGTCAGCTTGATACCCATCAGCGGGATAACCTCACTGTCACTTTAACATGACAAGGTCATCAGCAGGCAGAGCGAGGCAGGGAGAAAAATGGCCCATTAAAGCTGGGAACTGGAAGAGAAACGCGAGGCTGCCTTGGAGGTGCTTGAGTGCCGTTTTTTTGGGGAAAGGTGTGGATATTCCAGGCTCCTTCACGAGCATGAGCTTTCCTGAAAGGAAAAGAAGACCTGTGCAGCCACCACAGGAGCCTCTCACAGGGGCCTTTACATCACTTAACTCTCATTTAATTTAGCAAAAAACCTGACAAACTGCAGATCTGAAGAGCCTGGGCTCTGAGCAGGAGGGAAATTCTCTGGGCTGAGGTGCTTCTTTTCCAAGTTAACTGCAAGGAACAGCTTTGCTGTTGTGTGTGCCACTCTCTGCCCCTTGTCCTGAAGCTGCTCAGAGATGGAGGAAGGACTTGCTCTGAGGTGGAAAGTGAACTTGGAGAGAAGCTCCCTTTAGTAACACCATGTGCAAGCAAAGAGAACAAGAGAGGGACAGAACAACACTTTGCCACCCTTTATTCAGAAGTGATCCTGAGCAAATGATGCTCTCTAGAAAGAAAAGTTAATCAGGAGTTATTCTGTGGCCCACCTTCAGACACAGCACAATCAGCTTTTTATTGGGAAGGCACACAGAGCTGTTTTATCTGAATTGATAGGGCTGCCAGGTGAGCTCCCTTTTAAGAGCTGTAGAAACAATCTCAGACAGGACTGCATAATATTATGCTTGGAATGATAATATTGTGTTTGGAAAACGTCAATATTTTATTTAATCAGACAGACACAGAGTGGGTGGCAATTTCAAGGCGTTTTCTTGAGACTGGAATTCAGGGAGTCCAAATGGAAGTAAGGTCTTGCTTTTATTTCCCTTGGGTTTCTGGGTGTCTGGAACCCCCTGATTAGAAGTGAAGGATGTGCTGAGCCTCTTGAAAACTCCTGAGATGAGGGAATGTGGAGATTTTAGCTCGTTATGATCCCTTACAGGGCAGATGCCACGGGCACTTCTTCCATCCCCTTCCAGGCAGTGTGTTCCTGCCAGAGACATCCACCTCAGAAACTCAAACCTGCTGCTTTCCTCTTCCAAAGCAGCACCAGGGAAGCACTAAATACAGCTGAATCTTGCTCAGCTGTCCCCAGGGGCACCTCAACAGCTCCTCTGTGTCACCCACTGTCCTGGAGATAAATCAGTTCTGGTCCTGGAATCTCTGCACAAGGTTTTCCTGAAGTGTGCCAAAATGGCCAGGAGATTTTTTTAAAATCCATAATTATCCACAGTAACTCCAGTTATTTGCTGTTGGAGTTAAACTGGGTTCTGCATTTGGAGCTTCTTCAGAACAGCACCAGAAGGGAAAAAAAATAGTCTTTTTTTTTCCATTAAAGGTTTTGAAGAGCACACACAGCCTGTATTGTTACCCAACACTCCAAGTAAGTTCTGAGGAAAATCTTGGGAGATCCAGCCTCAAGCATTGATTACAAGGAGTTTTTAATCTCGTGCCAAGAGGAACATTGAGGTTATAAGATGGCTCCACAACCATCTTGCCAAATAGCACAAATGTTTACATCTTCCAAACTACCACCAATAGATCATAGACAAAGAAATGTCCATAATGTACCCAGCTGCTGGAAACAAAATGTATTTAAGCCACTGAAGAGGGTTTAATGAAGTAAAGCATTTTTGTAACTGCCAGCTCAAAGTAAATAATCACTGATGTGAGCGGAGTTAAGAGATCCTGACTGGCCAAATAATCTCAGTGTGCCATCGAGGAAGCTGCTGCTTTGTGGGAATAACATAACAGCACTTGAACATTCTCATAAACTCGGGTCTTGTCTTCCTCAACGCCCTGCATCTCCTGGGACTGGGGAAGTGCAAAGAGAACTTTACAGCATGTGCAGAATCCACTGCGTGGTGAAAGCACTGCAGGTTAAATTCACTCTGAAAGTCTGAGATGTTGAAACCTTTAAAAAACCAAAAATAAAAGGTGAAATACCTGCTTTGATGGTGCATAATAAACACCTGATTCAAACCAATACAATTCTTCGGGGTTTTTTTGGGAAGAATTTGCTCCATGACTCTCCACTTCAATCTTTGGGGGTTTCACATCCCTGGGAGCTCTCCAGGATGGGTGAGCACAACCAGGGGCTTTCCCCACCCAGCACATGCCTCCACTGCTAAGTTTTATCCAGGCACTGCCCTGCAGGTATGGAAACGTTTCTGCAGGAGAACAGGAACATTTCCATCCCATTTTTTCCTCTTTCCAGACAATATGTGTAACTTCCACACTGTTTTCCACCTTTGAGGATGCACAGTGACCTGACCAGGGAAGCACAAACCATAATGTACAGCCAAAGACAGAACAGCCCAGCTTCACTTTTGGTTTTTACTTGTGCACATGTGAAAAAAACCCCAAACAATATTCTGTAAATTCTGCAGAGGGAGACCTGGCCCTGTAGATTTTCTGTCCTAAATCACTTAACAAGAACACACCAAGCAGCATTTGCAACATTATCTCACGAGCCATAACAGCAGAATTCAGGTTCTAGGGATGAGAGTTACTTGCACTTATTTCTCACAGATTTCCTGCAGTCTGCTTGAATATGAATTCGACTGCTTTGCTTTTTTTTTCCAGAATATAAAACCCCTTTTCCTTGCACCACATAATTGTGTTCCATGGCAGAACTGGCATCCATCATTGCCCCGCTGTCCCCTGCCTAAAAGATAAAACATCCACAGGGTAATAAATGTCAAACTATGATTATTGATGCTTTCAATTAAATTGATTATCTATTTGAGGTGCAGAGCAGGGTGATTTATTGCTGTCTCTTTACGTTGCACTTGGCACAACAGCTTCCCTGCAAGGTGGGTGAGCCTTTGGATTGTCTCCATGGATTTTCTATTAAATCTGATTTTCCAGAAGTGGCTCATGACCACTCCAGTGCTGGGTGAACTGAAATGGCACCAGATCCAGGTGGGAATATCCTGGGTTTTGTTCTCTCCTGGAGCGTGGAGCTTGGGAAGCAAGAGGGGAAAATAGGAAATGAAAACTTTGAACTGAGGAAGGACAGAGATGCCCTTGATTTACATCCCTCATTCCCAAACTTGCATTTACAGACTGCATTAGACAAAACCTGTGCATAATCTGGAGCTCTGCTGAGCCCTCCCCACCTCAGCAGAGATGAGATGAGATGAGATGACCTTCGGCTCGTCACTGCATTGTGTTTTTATTCGTTTCAGATAACAGGAGCTATAAAATTCAAAGCCATTTGCTCCCCAATGATAATCAGCAGCTGCTTCTCAAACAAGGCTCTTTTTGTGGTGCCACGGGGTGACCTTTATCTGATCATTCCCTTAGAGAAATGCCTTTTGTGGCTGGACAAGCCAGGAGCACCTTCCATGATTCTCCAAAGCACGGCACACTTTGGCTCAGTCTGCTCCAAAAAGCAAATTTGGCTCAAACCCAGGTACAGCCTCTGCAAGAGACACTTGTTTTGGGAAGTGCCAGAAATTAGCATGAGGAAATGATAATTCTCAATGTGCTGCTCTTCCAGCAGGTAGATTTAGAGAATTTCAGTAACAAATGAAAAGAAAAGAAAAGAAAAGAAAAGAAAAGAAAAGAAAAGAAAAGAAAAGAAAAGAAAAGAAAAGAAAAGAAAAGAAAAGAAAATCAGTGGGGAAATGAAAATCAGCACTGATAATCCACTGACTTTGAATTTAAGACACTCCAATTTTCCCCGTTCTTGCCCATATCTGACATTTGCAAGTCCTGGGGAAGCTTTGTGGCAGAAAACCTTGTGGTTGAAGTTCCCAGGCAATGCCTGATCAAGTTTCCCACCATTTTTTATCAGGAGCACCAGGACAAAATTCCAGCTGAGACACAAAACAGGAAGATGATTCTGCCTGAGACACCTGGTGAAACAAGTGAATCAAGATATAAACAGCGAGCATGGAAAAGGAGGATTTTTATCCCAATTTTACAGAGCAGGCAGAGATGAGAATTTCAGTGAGGTGCCCAAAATCACCCAGGCTCTGGCATTTAGAAACTGAGTTTCAAGCTCCTCAGGCCTAATCTCAACTACAAGGCTGTCAGTCCTGCTCAGATGCAAACACCTTTGACCCCAGTAAGCTCAGAATTACACTCACATCCCCTCAGACTTTGAAGCCTGGCTTATCTCACAGCAGTGTAACTGTCCCCTCCACCAGAACAGGGCTAAAAACAAACAAACAAAGGAGGGGAAAAAAAAAAAAGCAAAACAAGCCTCCCAAAGCTTTGGCCAGAATTTACTATTTCACATTTCATAAAATCATAGAATTCCCTCCCTTGGGGCGGATCCACAGGGATCAGTGGGGTCCAGCTCCTGGGCCTACGTTTGGTATTTCTGAATGTGGGAGGAGTGTGGGAAACACTGAAATGTGCCCAGCTTCAGAGAGAACCCCCTGCAAGTGTCCAACAGCCCAGAGCAGGAGCAGGAAGGGCAGATATTAAAGCAATATTTCTGTTTGATAGGTTTGGCTGCACTGGAGGCGGCAGAGTGCAACGGGCCAGGCTCAAACCTGGCCAAGCAGTTAGGAGGTTTAAAAGTCAACTCTCAAAGAGCTTGGGATCATCAGAACATCATTTTGGGCCATCAGCTCAGGAAAAAAAAAGTGACAAACCCTCTGCAAGCCCTTCTTTTTTTTTTTTTTTTTTTTTTATAGTATAGGCATACTTATCGTGAAATATATATGAATGTAAAAATTGCAATTTTCACAGATATTTTTAGCAGATAACTAGTCTCATNTTATTAAATGTTCCCTTTGAGAGTGTCAGAGCCTGGCTGAGCAGGTGAGGACAATGCTCCTCACAGGGACAGCACCTGCACTGCCTGCCAAAGGTGAGGCTCCAGAGAAGGAACTTGGACATTCCTGCTGCTGGAACATGTGGATCCCCACAAAAAAGTGACACCTCAGGGCAACCAGAGCTGGTTTATAAACCTGGGAGTCTCCCCGAGAAAAAAAGAGCATGAGAAAGACCACAAGCGACAGGGAATTCGGACAAATTCTTATTAAACTACAGATCAAAGGCAATTTGCTTTGGTTTTCTGGACATCAGAATACTTCCTTCCATAAAACACCATTTTTATTTCCATAAAAAGATAAATCTATGTACTGTACACTTTCTGTGGCTGACCACTAGCCCTGCAGCAGAGGTTAGAAAATGGCACATCTGGTTTCCAAACGTTCCCTGCGTAGCCACACACAGCTGTAATTATGGCAAAGATCTGGGCAGAACCTGAATAAATTTATTTGGCCTGAAGGATGACACTAAAGGCCTGGAGGAAAAACAAAAATCACAAGAAAAAAAAGCAGGAAACCCAATAGGATGGAAGGTACTGACTTCCCTCCCTAGCCCACATCCCGGGCTTCCAGATGCAGGAAGCAAATTCCAAGTGACCCTCTGTGCTGGAGGTTACTGCTGCCAGAATGTGCCCGTTGTGGAGGGAGCAGCAGCTCCAGGTGGAGGTGTTTGCTTATGGAAAGGGCCTGGCCGGCTTCCAGCCCCACAGATGCCCGGGAGAAGCGCAGGGATGCAGGAGGAACACGGTGTTCAGGCTCCTGCCATGGGCTGTGTCCGTGTCTGCGCCCTGACATTGCCCTGGGCTCCTGCCTGGAGCCTGGCAATGAAATAAAAACCGACCAGGTGACTCAAGGCAGCTCGGGTTTTATTTCAGTGGCTGGAGGAATAAGCAAGTTCCTTCATCCTGAACAACTCCTGAGCCACGAGTCCCCCTCCCTTCAGCACAAACTCTCTCCACCAAAGCCCTGCACCCACAGGGCCGAGCTCAGCCCACTCCTCGTTCCTTGGACAGCAGCACAATGATTAAAAAAAAAAGGAAAAATGTTTATTGCTGTTTCCCATCCAAATTTCTGCATAAAACTCTTTTTCAAAATGCACATGGCGAAGTTCTGCCCCAGAACAGACAAAGAAAAGGGAAACTGAACTGGAGCAGCTGCGGTCACTTACTCATGCAAGCACGATGGCTCACAGATCGTCCCACCCAGCCCCAACAAAAACTTCCTAAATCATCCCCGAAGTCTGAATCACTCTCTCCCTTCCTTTCCTTCCTGTACTAGACACTCAAATGTGCCTCTTCGAAGGAAACTCACTCCTGGATTCACTGGCGGGCTGAGGCTCCCTGCCCTGGCAGGAGCACTGTGACAGGCCCGTCTCAAAAAGGAAACACATATTTTGCTTTCCATCCAATAACGTTCAAACCTGGAACCCAAAAGAAACTGATTTTTTTCTCTCTCCTTTCCTTCACATGCACTGAGCAGCACCGTGCCCATATCAGACCATGGATCCCTGCCTGCTGGGTTTTCACACGGATGAAGAAGCCAGGAGCTGATTCCTCAGAACAGCATCTTCACTCTTGACAAAAACAAACCATCCCACTCGTACCTCGGAGTTATCTGACTCAAGACAAGCTCCTTTTCCCCGTTTTTAATAGGGCCACGTTGGAAATGTCACGGTGTTATCAGGGCAGCTGCTCAGCTATCAGCAGGGGCTGTGGCTGTGCCACAGAGGAGCCCAGCAGGCATCTGCTCTGTTTAACGCTCAGGAAGCACAGGGCAGGTTTTAAGAAGGATGCAGAGGATGTAATGGAGCCTCTAATGTGTTTGGGTTTCTCCAGTGGAATCCAGTTTTATCAGGAAACAAAGGTCCTGGTGGGATTATCAGCAGAAAGAAACCCAGGACCTGTCTGGTTGTGAGGGGGGCTGTGGGGGTTGTTGTGCCAAGGTGCTTCCTCCCAGCAAAACCAGCAGCACTGGGCTCCTCCAACAAATCATGTGGAATTCTGTAAGATTTTCAGCACAAGGAAGTGCTTGCATGATGCTGATTCCTTAGAGAAAGGAAAGAGAAGTCACAAGCACACTGACATAAAATAATCAGCAAAAATTAAATGTTATTTGCAAGTGGCTCGTTAAGAAGCCAACAAAGCTCATTCCCGTTCCCCATCTGAGTGCTGCCACACACTGCCCATCCCAAGGAATCAAACAGATCCAAAGCTTTCACAGGCACTTCCCACCTTCAATATCCCTGCTTCACCTCCAGCTCATCACTCCTCACAACACACACAATGAGAGCAAGAGGAACTAAAAGCGTCACAAACTTTGTCACAAGCAGAAAAGAAGATTGTAATTGAGAAAGGAGTAATTATTTGTGAGCTTGATCCTCATCTAGTTGGTTTGGGTTTTTTTAAACACCTGATTAATAAAACAATTACAATAGTTGCTTAAATTCAAATACCAGCCTGTCTGTTAATTCCAGACGTCCTGGCCAAGGTATTTCAATCCACTCAAAGCAGTGCTTGGGTTCAAGGGCTCTTGATGAGGCCATGAAATAAACATAACCCAGATGTCACATACAGGGAGCAACAGCAGTGCTGGAACCCACAGATTTTTCCTCTGCCTTCCAGACCATTGTCATGCTCCAGATCTCAGGGTCACACCTTCCGGGTGGTCAGAGGTGTCACCCAAACCTGTGCACGGGGTGCCACTGCTGCTCCTGGGGGTGACGCTGTGCTGCCTTCAGGATGTGGGGGGGCTGCACAGGGAAGATGGAGCAGGATTATTTACAGGGCCTGGAGCGCTAGGACAGGGGGAATGGCTTCACACTGGCCGGAGAGTAGGGTTAGATGGGGTATTAGGAAGGAATCCTTCCCTGTGAGGGTGATGAGGGGTTGGGATGGAATTCCCAGAGAAGCTGTGGCTGCTCCTGGATCCCTGGAGGTGTCCAAGGCCAGGCTAGATGGGACTTGGAGCAATCTGGGATAGTGGGAAGTGTCCCTGCCCATGGCAGGGATAGAACTGGATGGTTTTTAAGGACCCTTTTAACCCAAACCATTCCAGAATTCTGATTCATCCTCAGCCTGAGCCTGTATCTCCAGCACAAGTTCCTCTGAGCCCAGCTCACACCTGGGTGCTACAGTGGGGTCTGGGGGTGCCAGTGGGTTGCCCAGAGGGTTTGGGGGTGTTCACCCCCCTGTGCAGCTCTCGGGGCTCTGTGTGTTCCGAGGGAAGCAGAGGATGAGCCCAGGCCCCTCCTGAGCGCTGCCCTCCTCCCCTTCCTCTTCCTCTTCCGTGCCCCCTCCCGCCGTCCCTGCCACCCCCTCACCTCCTCCACAAGCACCAACTAAAAAAGGGAAAGAATGAGCAAGTGAGTACTGCGGGGCTGGCACTGCAGACAATGTCTGTCTTGTGTGAGTAATTTAGCACTATGGCCAGTCAATCTGGTTTCTGGGCCCGGTGCCCTGACCCTCTTTAGAGCCGCTCTCTCTCTCCAGCACAGTGTGAAACGTTTCCTTTCACAGCACTGACACTTTGCAGATTGAGACGTCAGGCCTGTCCAACTGCAGCAAATTAGCAATTTTTCTTTTACTAATTGGAAATAAAAATGTTTGCTAAGGGAATAATTTGTAGGAATGCAGTGTTAGGTTTCCGGCTTTTTATAAGGATGCTTTAAACTTTATCCATGTGCACTTTCCTTCTGTTTTGATGCCTCGCACTGTAAATTTTAATAGCTTACTTGACTGTTAACTTTACAGTCTCAGCCTTCCAAAGGATTAAATGAAGTTCTTAATTTATCTTCCTCTCTAAGGCAGCAGGATCTTCTTAAAGCCGTGCCCAGCGCTGCTCACCCACTTCTCAGCAGCAGAGAAAAGGGACACAACTTCAAAGGGTTAAAACCCTACACGGGACGTGGCATCTGGATGAACCTCGGGCAGGCAATTTGTTTGCAGAGCCTTCAGCTCACAGCTCCCAAAGTTCCCTCGGAGAGTGGTGCAGAGAGATGGGCAGCAGATTCGGGAAGGCTTTCCAGCTTTAAATCTGCCAGGAATGGGCGATTCTGTAATTGTGGGTCCGTGTTTGAGGGGTGTGCTGGGCTCAGGCAGGGAGTGTCGTCCCTTCTGTCCCTTCAGCTTTGCACTAATTCAGCTTTGCCCATTCCATGAGGAAATATCAATACTTTGGGCAGGGTTTGGTGGTGACAGTGTCGTGGTTTTTTAACTTTCACATGCAAAAAAAAGGAAAAAAAAAAAATGGACCGGGAGCAGCTTGATCTATTGGATCCTAAAATCCCTGCAGCTTGCTTGGCATGCAAACAACAGCCAGGAAAGATTCTTCACGTGCAAAAATGTTCTTCAAGGGAGCAGGAGGAGGAAAGAGTCTCCTGGAATCTAGAAAACCCAGATAAGAAACTAGAAGTGAAAACAAACGCCCTTTTGCTGAAACCCAATATTTTAGCCTAATGCCCCTGCAATTCCTGAGGCATGTAATGTCTTCCTGCACGGCACTCCAGTGGTACATTAGCTCCTGTAACAATGCCAGCACATAAAGAGTTACTGTTCTTTCCCCCCTGCACCCCCCACCCCCCCATAAAGCATTTGACAGCCATGCCTAATAATTCTTTCTGGTGTGGTTTTTCTTTTTCTTGATGTCTTTATGTGAATATGAAGCCGGAGTGAAAGGCTTTGGGTGACCCCTGTGAGAGAGAAAAAGTATGAACTACAGAGCAAAAGAGTGAGATATAGACTCCCTGCCGAGCCCTCGGCATCTTCTCTGGCAGCTCACAACTTGGCTTCAGAGGGCCTTTGTGAGGGAAAAAGGACTCTTCTTCACTCAGGCTGTGACAATAGGTGTTTTGTCAGCGAGGGACAGGATAAAAAGCAGGGGGTGGGAGGCGAGATCATCATCGGCCAGGGGCTCGCCTTTGGGGCCTGCAGATGTTGGAAGGAGGATGATTTATTGCTCCAGTGTCCTCAGTGGCATTTGGCCACCTTCCCAGAGCCCAGGCTTGGTGGCTGGGAGGGTGGGAGGCGGAGGAGCAGCACAACGAGGCATCTCCCAACCTTCTATGGGCAAAGTGTGCTGGGGGCTGCGGGAGGGGGCACGCCCGGGGCTGGGACAGCCTTGGAGGGAAGGAGTGATGGAGCAGCCATTCCCAAAGCGATATCTTTTAAAATTATTATGTATATATTAAAATAGATCCGTGTCAAATTCCCCCGCTCTAGAAAGCCCAGCAAAGAGTGGTGCAGGGGTTCCATGGACAATCAGATCCCAGGATGACTTCGTGCTGGGAAGAACCCAACCCAAGTTCACCATCGTCATCCCAAACCTCGAACTGAGAAGTTTGGGTGTGGTTTTGGGGTGTGGGAGTGCAGGAATGACCCTTCCACAGCTCCCAAGGGGTGTCACTGCATTTCTGCGTGGCAGTGCCTCTGTTCATTCACTAATGAAGGAGTGAGCAGCGACGAGGTGCAAAAATTCCTGTCTGGGCTCTGCCCCCGCTGGCTGATCCCAAAGCCAATCTGGTTTGTGTGTGAATGGGAGGGAAGGAGGGATCTGGTGCCTCCTGCTCGCTCAGGAACTCCAGAAAGGCTTGGAAGGAGTGAAGGAGGATTTATGCAAATCAGCTGAGAAAGGGAACCACTATTTTGGATGTTTCTCCATACCTCAAAAAAAAAAAAAAAAAAAAAAAAAAAAAAAAAAAAAAAAATCCCAGACCCGTTTGAAGTCTGCCCACTGCTCCATATATCCACTATATTGAAATGTATCCCAGATCACTGAGCCAGGAAATCCTGGATAATTTCCAAGAAGAAGGAATCACAGCCTAGCAAGAAATACACACCAAGACAGTGTATTGCCAGCAGTTTGATTTAGGACTTTTGCTCCAGCTCCTTCCTTCTTTTAACACACAGTTTTCCACTACACTTTCTATATAAATACTCTATCCTGTGGCATGGCTGACAGCCTCTCTTACTAGATTTATCCATTAGTGGATTTACTAAAAATGTTTTCTACTGAAATAAGGGCAAATACTTCACCTCAGCAAAGGACAAATCCAGAGATAGCATTAAAATAAAGCCCAGTAAGTCCCAGACAAGATAGATGCAATGAAAAACTTGAAGAGTCACCTTGGACACAAATTCCAGGTAGAAAATTATTTTAAAATTAGCAAACAAAGTCCAAAAGTGTAAAGTGACTGAAAAAGGCATGAGAGAAAATGTATCAAACCCCTAAAGTGAGGCACAAATATGCTTAATAAAGAAGTGAAGAGCCCTATTTGTCTCAGCTGCCAGGACCCACCAGCAGCACTTAGGAGGGAAATCTCCAAACGCTTTCCTAAGTTCCAGACACACTTTCCTGCAAGTGCTCCAAACTGTTACAGCCATTTACAGAAGGAAGTGAAGCATTCAGAGGATAAGTGACACGTCCAAGGTCACACACAGAGTCAACTGCAGAGTCAACAGAAGAGCAAGGAGAGCTTTGCCGAAAATCCCTTGGCTTTGACTGCCAGACAATGGCTCCCCCTCCCACGTAATCAACCAGTTATGGAAAGGCATAAATGCATATTTGCAGGGCTAAATATGTTCACTTGAGAATAAAAATGTTTGGATGATTATCTATAAATTATCTGACATTCTCCAGACCGCTCCAGTTTGGAAGTTGGGTTGAAATTTGATGAATTACAAGCGCGATACAAATGTTAGAGGAGAAGCTTTGCTTTGGCTGTTTCTCTGGGTCTCTGAAAAAAAAAAACCAAACAACAAACCCTGGAAGAATGGCAGAGATACACCAAAAAAATACAATCCACATGGAGCTGAGTTTCCAAAACCTCTCAAATGATTTCTCTGATTTCAGATTGTTTATCACTATTGGCATTTAATATTCTACCACTGATCTTGCCACAAAGTGATTTTCTTTTTTTTTTTTTTTTAATTAAAACAATAACCAAAATGTATGAGCAAAAAAGAGTCAATCTTAGAGGCAAAAATAAATTTCCTCTGGACTTTCACAGGTACCAGGGCCTAAATATCTCCCATTTCCTGATGACATTATCAATGCTGGTCTAGGAACTCCTCCATAGTTTGGGAGCCGTAATTAAAATAACCAAGCTGCTTTATTCAGTTCCAGTTTTTCAGGCTGTGTTTGTCCATGTTCTTAAACACTCAGATTCTCCTTATTTGTGGCAGCAAACCCTTTACTCTCTGTGGTGTTGAGCTCTCCAGCTCCTGAGGGATGTCATGGGACTGGAAGTAGAATTTATGTCAAACTCCCCTGCAAGGGAACGCGCTGCTAAAAGCTGGCTTTGTCTTGTTTGTATTTTTTTCTTTACTAGGCAGTGTTTGGGCTATAGACATGGATAATTCTGCATCTTGAATGCTTTGCTCCAAATTGCCACATCAGCACTAAATACCTCCACTTAATTTTTCATTTGGACCCGATGAAACATTTTTTCCCATGGAAGGAAAAGTCTGGTCTTTGTGATCGTGGCACTGCCAGCCCAAGTTACAGTAAAGGTTAATCACAAACAAGAGACAAGAAAAGTAGACAAAGAGCATCATACACTTCACTTTTCAATGGATGTTTTCATAAATGTATGAATAATTTAAATTATCATTGCCGAGTATTTATTCGAGTGTTTCAGGGGAAAAAAATGCCTCCTCTTTTTTTTTCTTTTTTTTTTTTTTTTTTCCCTCCTTGATTCTTTTCATTTCTGTCTCATCTCTTTTATGTGCTGCATCGGCTGTTTTCTTGCCATCTGAATCAGTTTTTTGGAACAATGGGATGTATGAGGGCTGAGGGGGCAGTGGAAGAATACAGCCCTTGTTGTACACTCTGTGACTTGACATTGATTAATGAGGGTGCGGACATGGGCAGAATTTGATAGAGAGAGAAGGGGAAATTGGAGGACCTGAGGGCACCAGAAGGAGGAGGGCAAGGAGATGACAGAGAGCACCAGAAGGGTGCCAGTGGCTGCACAGCGAGTGGCGGAAGTCACCCCAGCCAGGGCCATCTGTGGCCAGAGATCTGGAACTTGCATGGCAGCAGAGTCCCCTCACAGTGACAGGGGCATTTCAGGGAGCACCTCACTCCTCTCCAGGTTTATCCTGCACAGCAAGACCCACTGTGCCAATGTAACCCTTTCTCATGTGAATGTTTGCCCCAAAAATGCTGTTAGAAACACCTTCCTCTCTTCTTCCCCTCATTCCTCGTCTCCACCCTGTTGGTTTGACTCCAAAACCTGAACACACAGAGGTTACAACTTTCCTGCAGGAGCCTAAAAGCCTGTGCTGAAATAACCCTGAGATCCAGACCTTGTGGATGCAGGGAGGGATGGATTGGCAGCACTTTGGAGAGAGAAAAGTCTCCTAAATCCTGTTCTTTCAGTTGGATGTCTCTTATTTTCTCATGTGAATAAGTCAGATGAAGTGATGCTGGTGAGAAGAGAGTTTGCACACTGATAAACCATAGATGTTTGAAGAATGTTCAAAGTTTGGTGTGGTTCTTAGCTGACTTTTTAAAAACCCACCTTGCCCCTTCAGAACTAGAGACCCAAAATCAGCTAAATCAGTTGGTGAAGTTGTAGAAGAGCAACGTGTTCCTTGCTGGGTGGTTCAGGTTTAATGAAGCCACTAGGTTCTCTTCACTTGTATTAAACCAAAAGAAGTTTGCTGTAAAATAGAAAACTCAGAAAGAAGAACCATGACAAGTGGCTGCAATCCTTAGGATCCTGAAGTAACCCAGAAAAAGATGGAGAGAAACTTTTTACAAGAACATGTAACACAGGACAAGGGGGCATGGCTTCAAACTAACAGAGACTGAGTTTGGATTAGAGATGAGGAAGAAAATCTTCCCTGTGAGCGTGGTGAGGAGCTGGCACAGGGGGGTGGTGGCTGGTCCCTCCCTGGAAGTGTCCAAGGCCAGGTTGGATGGGGCTTGGAACCACCTGGGATAGCAGAAGGTGTCCCTGCCCATGGCAGGGGTGGAGTGAAATGAGTTTTAAAGTCCCTTCAAACTGTTCTGGGTCTTTTCCACCCTGATCCAGGACTGACAGTGGGTCTTCCCTGCTGCTGGTTTGCTGAGCTGGGAACTGCAGGGGTGAAGCTCTGGGACACACAGGGTGAGCCACATTTCCCTGTCCAGCATGTGGGGCACAGGTTGTGTGTTTGCTGCTTCTGGTCCTTCAAGGTGCACCTGAACAGCCCTGAACTCCTAGGGCTGGCTGGCAGGACCTGTCCTCTGCAGAGAAAGATCAAAGCTGCTGGCTCAGACCGGTCCCCAAGTGCTCCAAGGCCACCTGAGAGCTCCACACTGCCCCGTGTGAGGTGTCAGGAGCAGGGGAACCCCCACAGCTGCTCTGGCAGGGAATTACAGCACGTTTGGTACCTCAGTAAATACAGGGCCTAGGGCACAGTGTGGAATTATTGCTATTAAAAACATCACTATAACCCTCCTGGTCAGAAATCTTTACAAACCTCATTTTTTATGAAACCTGGAAGTGAAGCTGCACTTTCAGAAATTTCAACCAGATGGAGAGAGAGAATCCACCCAAACTTGCCCATTCTCAGGCTCAAATTCAAATTGTTTTGCCTCTCTGCAGTGCCCCAGATAAATTCGATATCTGCCAGCCCATGGACTGTTCATGTGCTAATCCCACTCAGACCCTCATTCAGGGCTGGTCTCTTTTGCATAAAACATTAAATGTTGGTTTGAGGGGACAGTTGTCCCTACCCCCTGTGTGGGATCTCTCCCCACCAGCCTCTGGCCACTCCAACCCTGTCTCATTTTCCCAGAGTGAAAGATCCTGAGTCCGCTGTGTGTGAATATAAAAGGAGCACAGAAAAGTCTCACTGATGAGTGCAGAATCTGCTCCCTGTCTCCCCTCTGCCCTGATCACCACCAGCTTTAATTCTTCACCCAAAGAGCACCACAAAAGTCCTGCTCCTGGCTTAGGTTCACACAACCTGGTTGGGATTTCTGGGTGCAGAGGCAAAAGCAACGTCCTGTCCCCCAACATCTGGCTGAGAATGAGGTCTGAGACTTTTTCTCTGATCAGACTCTTCCAGCCTTCCCCTTTCTCCCTCCTCTTTGCATCCAAGACAAGCGGCCCAGTGATCACCTGCAATGGCAGCCCCAGAGGGTGACCTGAGCCCTAGAGCTACTGCTGGAACAAATGAGAGAGCTTAACTAGAGCAAGACTGGCATAAAAAGGAAAGGGGAAAAAAGAGAGGAACAAAGATTCCGTCCAATTTGCTCTTTTGGGCATTGTAAAAACTGGCCTGTTTCCCAGTATATCACTCTGCCATTGAATAAGGTCAATTGCAGAGCAGTTCTTCAGTCATCCTGATGGGTTTTCATGAGAAAGTGAATGGAGTGCAAATTAGCCAAAGTCGTCACAAGCTTTTTTACTGTCACTCCAAGCCTGACAGTCCAAAGGAAAATGAGGATTAATAAATCTAACGAACTTTCTCCATTATCCAAGCCAGGTTAGGAAACTATTTATTGTCTCTCTTTTTCTGTGTTTCATCCATTTCGCCTACTGTGGTGAAGCATTTGGAGAAGAAAGGAACAACAGCCGCACGCACACACACGCTCACACACACCCCCAGAGCTCAGCCCCTCCTGAGCCCAGCACAGCCATGGCCACAGCACAAAATAAAGGCTCTGCCAGCAAGAAAATCGAGTTTTTAAAGAAACTCTGCCTCATACACACCGTGTCCAGTTTTAGAATCCTCGCAACTGCTCATTCCTGTTAATTAATATGTGCCCAGTGTGTTGAACATAAATATTTTATGGGAGAAAGAAGGGCTGCTAGTAAAGCTTTAAAATTACCTTTTTTGAGGGCAGAAAATTAAAGGATTAGTTTCAAGTGAAAAGTTTTTTAACAATTATATCCACGTGTGAAGTGGATTTTAGTGCAGTTCAATAATTTTTTTTTCTTCAGTAGCTACTGAAAGGACACAAATCTTTCCTAATTTAGAAAAAATAATTTGTATTTGAGTAGCTTTTAAAACTTGCTTTACTTAGAGCACTGCCTGCAGCATTCCCAGAGAACAGGATGGCACACAGAAGGGATGCAAAGGCCTCTAGGAACCATTTAGGCTTTTTGGGTTGGAAGTTTAAGTCTGTGAGACTGCTTATGCAGATATTTATGGATTTAAACCAGGATAATGAAAATCTGTCCAAGTTCACAGCTGGACAACACGTTTCCAATGCAACTCCTATACACTGGGATTCCTACATAATTTTCTTTCAACATTCCCAAAATCCGTAAAAACTTCCCTGAACAAGGCCTTGTGCTGCCTGAAAAGAGATGTTTGAGCTGTCAGAATTCTTGTTTTCAGCACCAGTTAAAGCCATTTCCCATTTGCAGTAAAACAGGTGGAAAAAAGGAGACAAAGGGGTCAGTTCCTTGCTCCTGTCCTTGGGAATAAACACCTGAGAGGAGACCAGCCCAAATTCCAGGTCTCTACTGTAATTTCAACTAAAAGTGATCAAGCTCCCCAATCTCTGAGGGTTGGCAATACAGTAATGATGGGAGCAAACAAAACTTACAATACACAGAATTTGGCACCTGGATCCTCATTAAAACTCCCCTGATATTGTGAACAAGGACAAAGATGATGAGGGAACCTTGAACTGCTCACACAAAACCAACCATGGCTTTTTAAAACTAAAATGCTGAATTTCAACCCTGGCTACAGTCAAAAATGAGCCCATTTTCCCTCTTTCTTCCAGTAACCATGAAAACTTATTTCAAATTGTGCTTCATGTTGGTGCTTACAATGAATTATTCCTCTCCCAGAAGAATCTCCTAAACTTCCTTCATTCACAACCAGGAAAACATTCAACAGACAAAACACAAGGTTTCATTCTGGAAGCTACTCAAAAAAAAAAAAAAAAAGCTTTCATTTCTTCCATCTTTCTTTGACACAATAAAAATCATAGCAAAAAAATAATCATTAAATACCTGTTGGTATTTAATCCTTGTTTAATCCTTGGCTGCAATGGGTGACAAACCAGGGGAAAGCCAGCTCTGAGAGTTTGTTTCAGCACTTTGTTTTCAGCTTTTCTCTGGAGACACTCACCAGAATAAATTCCACCTGAGGAAGCTCATGCTCCTGTCTGAGTAACCGAAGAAAAATTGTTGAGCATTCAGAGCAATCTGGGCTTTGTTGAGATTTCCCTTCTACTTTTACAGTCACTTGTCATTCCATTTAATAAGAGAGAAAACTTTCCTGACCAGCTAAATTATGCCATTCAAGACATTAAGGAAAACACACATAGCCTGAAGTAAAGGTAAAATTATGCTGCAATCATCAAATCAGCCTTCTCTTCTTTATCCCATCTGTATATTCTCCTTGGAAAAGCTGGAGCAGGGGCTCCACGAGCAGCACAGCCCTACCTGCCTGCCACTGCAATTGCTGGTATTTTAATCTCATCAAAGAATCAGAGTTTTTCTTCCTGCTGTTTTGACTTTGCTGTCTCTTAGCCCTGTCACATTCACTAGTTTTGAATAAGTGCAGAACTTGCATTTACAGAATTTGCAATCTGCGAGATTGTTTAAGTGATTTATCAAATACTTTGATTGAACACTTATTGCTGCTCCAGTTCTGAATCTCATTTAAATTGACTGGGCTTGACATAAGCCTTTGGAGTGAACACAGAAATGAGTCCAGGCTCTGGCAGGTACAGCACAAGGGGGAAAAAGTTCCAGCTCTAGCCCCAGCACTTCTGGAATTACACTCTGATAAAATCGGTTCTCTCTACTCCTTCTTAAGCATTTTGTGTCTGAGAAAACCACAGTCAGATGCACTTTATCTTCTTGGTGATGCAGCACAACAGCTCTGAAAGTTAGTTCAGAAAACACAGAGCATCCCCCAGGGTTCTAAACCAGGAAATTTGGATTTTCTCTCAGTGGAGATGAAGGGCCCAGACCTTTGGCAGGCTCTGCTCAGCCACAATCACATCACTTAAATCCAAGTTAAAATCACTTTGCACTCACAGACAGCACTCAGACCACAGAATGGCTGTAAGTTCTGGAATATTTAAAGAATTGAAAAAGAGGTGACTATTTTGGTCATCAGGTGGATGATGTACCTCTGAGGGATGCTAAGCAAATTTGGGGCAAATGGATTTGAAGGTCTACAGAGACAATGCCCAAAGGGATGCAGCAAAACTCTTCTAAATTAGAAGTCAATGCACCCCAGACAGACACCACAGGAAGGTCCATGGGGACATTTCAGTTTAACTATTTGTGTATTAAATTCTTGCAATTCCCTCTTTTCTCCTGTGTTTGTGTAGAATGAGCACAGTCTCCAACACCACGTGCTGCCTGCCACATCCCTTTCCGTGGGAGAACCACTTAGAAACCAAACTCAGCCATTATTAAAAGCACAGGAGTGCTGTAATAAATCACAAATAACACAGAGAGGAGGGCCAGAGTGGATTCCAAGCACCTGGGATCCCGAGGTGATCGGGTACAGGGTTCCCTGTGAGTGACAAGCAAGCAGAGGTAGAAGAAATGAAGAGGATTTGTTTCAGCCCATCAGAGATTAAATGAAATGCTCCTGCAGCACAACGGTCCCGAGGCTTTCTTGCTAAATCTGTTGTCTTTCAGGCTCATGGCATTTTCAATGCTTCCTCCAAACTCATGTGGGATAATGCACTCCCAAAATGTAGGCTCTAGGTATGCACATTCTTAAAATCAACCACTCAACACGCATCCAAATAAAAGTGAGCTTTCCTCCCCATTTTCCCCAAGAAAGGAAGCTCAGAGCCCTTTTATGCATTGTGAATGGCCCACCTAATTTAGACTGAATTATACCCTAACCTTCATTTCCCCTTTACTTCTTTGCTCCATTCAGCAGTTTCTGACTTCAGCTAATTCACTAACAATCCCAGCTGGTCCTTCCCAGCTCCCAGTTCTTTAGCACATTGTCCAAGGAAACTATGTGCTCCCATCTACACTGGTATTCCACTCTCCAATTAACCTACTGCTGAGAGGCTTTACCCCTTTCCACCATCCATTCCTCTGCACAGACATTTTTTTTTTTTTTTAACCTTTTACTTCTTGAATTAAAGTGCAGGAGATCCCTTCCAGGTGAGAAGGTGTTAAATTTATTTGCTGAAGGTTACTCAGGAAGACACGACCCAGGATGGGGGTGAGAGCCCTGAAAGCAAAACCTGCTTGATCTCCAGTGCTTTTCAAAGCTGAGTGTTAGGGCACAGATGTTTAAGGTAGAAGTAAACAAATAACAAAAGAATTTCCACGCTTGCTCTGGGACAGGCGTGTGCTTGTTGTGAGCACTGAAGCCTGGCAGAGGAGCCAGCTCAGCCAGAGGTGTGGCTGGGGTTTGATCCACACACAGATGGCACAGGCACGGATTTGTGTTCTCATCCTTGAGAAATAATCAGTCGAGTTTTTTATCTCACAGTTCTAACTTTGGTGGCAGCAGAGGGGAGGCCTGTGGGCCTGGAGGGCTCCTCACTGTGAGAGTCCTGCCATGTCTGCAGGAGAGAAGCCTTGACCCCTTTTACAGACCTATGTCACTGATTACCTTATATAGAAATACATATTTATAGGTATAAAACTTCAGTTTTGTGTGGTCAGGAGCAGAGATGAGCCCAGTCATTTGGCTGCCTGATTGCATCACATTTGCACAAATAGAACAAACAAGCCAGAAACTGTTCTGCCACTTTGGGATAAAGCCAAGGCTTCAACATCTTGGAGTCCTCTACTCAACAACCTTTTACATCCAGAATTCCCCCAGCAAATGTTAATAAACCTCTCTGGATTCAGACTAGAGCCTTGTCTCTCTTACAGTGAGGGCCTGAGCATCACCCCTGCTGATAAAAAGTCTCCCCCTCTTCACCTGAACTCTTATGGTTATCCCAAAAACTCCTTCCTTAAGTAGATTAAGCCCACATTTTAGAAGAACTGAACTTCCATGTTTGCTTCCTGAAATCCATTTAATATTTCCCTCTCTCCCACCATGCCAAGTGCCTTCTTTCTGGGGAAATGGCCCGGATCTCATCATTGACAAGATCCCAGATAAAACAAAGACAGGGAAAAATGTAATTACTGGCTATTAAACACCCACCTCCCCCAATTCCTCCTTCTCTTGTACATTTGCTTAGAAGCAAGTGAGCATAACAATGGCTCTGTGCTCAGAAAGTGGGGCTGGGAATCAGGCAGTGAGAAAGTCAATATGGAGCAGGGTGTCCATTTGTTTTGATTTATCTCACTAACTTCAATTGACAGTTAATTCATCAGAGGAGGAAAATGCCAGTCTAGTGAAAACACGACTCGTGAAGGAGAGAGAACCAAGTGAAAAACACAGAGTGTGGATAATACAGGTAATAAATTAAAGGATACAGTATCAGTATTTTATCATTCCCATTCTGGATTTGCTATATCCCGACTCTTGCCAATTGCAATTTATAGTGAGCAGTAAATTTACACTGATTTATTTCACACACACACACACACACACGCCCTTTACAAAATGAGGTGACTTTGGAAAACAGGGAAAGATGGGGAAAGGAGTCGCTTCAGCTCAAATTTCTAAATCTGAAATTTCCAGCAGCAACTACAAACCCTTGTAACAAACCACAGGCGAGATGAGAATTTACACTGAGAATGCTGGCTTGGATCTAAAATCCACAAAAATAGTGAAAGATTGAAAATGGGATTTGCACCAGTGACACCAGTGCAGAGGGCGGGGATGCACTGGGAGTCTCACATCTCCCTGTGGGCTGATCTCAGCCTCACAGGGCTGGGTATCCCTCCTTATCCAAGGAAATTCTCTGAGTATTCCCTGGTTTAGCTCCCGACCCCACAGCTCCTCCCTTGGAGTCATCTGTTATCACCCAGCAGCATTTCATTCCTCCCTGCTCAGGGGATTTTTGCCTTCAGTGCTCCTCTCTCCCAAAGCATGTTTTCAGGTTGGTTTTTGCCCGACCTTAGGACAACATCAGTGACAATAAAAGCTGGAGATGGGATTTGGGGAGGCTGTGGGAGCCGGGCCCAGTTCCACTGTGCTCACCTCACACCACCCAGTGAGGTAAGAGATATCAGACAGGATATCCCTGCTGGCATGAATGAATGAATTTATTGCACTCACACCATCCCCATCCTCTCTGAACCTGCTGATCTCTGTTCTGGAATCCACCTTTAACTGCAAAAAGCAGAACTTGCTTGTATTTAATTTAAACCCTTTTTCCAGTAGTTTCATCAATTGCTCCTGTACAAGGATCCTGTTTGTTCTTAGACAACAATCCCAGTTTGGAGCTCAGCCTTGTACGGACACAACTTGGATTATTCTTCCCTGCATATTCTAAATTAAATGACCTCATGTTTATTTGAATGGAAGTTCACCTGTGATCTTTTTGGCCCATTCATTTAGTTTTGCAGGGCTACTGAACATTTTGGGTACCATCCCTGATGCTGAACTTCCAGCTGGAAAGTCCCACTCCTCCACTCAGCAGGAAACCCCAATTTCTGCTCCAAAGAACACAGACAGCCCAACAAGGAGCTGAACTTCCTGCCTTTTTTTCCTTCTTTTAAATCACCTTCTCTGCTTATTAAACCCCAAGCACAGCTGCAGGGGACTAGAAGAAATTAAGCTTCTTTCTGTCCATTTCCCAGGAAACTGGACAAGAGCCAAAAATTATCTGTCCTAGCTGAAGCATCTGCATTTTGCCTCCACAACTCTCCGAAAAGGCACCACCTCCATCTCCCTGCCATGCTGCTGAAATTCATTTTGAAGATGATAAAACCACTTGGGGATAGCAAAAGATCCTTCACTTCTGAGGGTGGGAGTGTCCATAAGTCAAGGTTTGGCACAGTTGGTGTTTAAGAGATGTGCTGCCCTCACTTTTGGTTTCAGCACGAGTAAACTTGGTGCAAGTTACCAACAGTGCAGCACTTTTGAACTGCTAAGCTAAAAAAGGGATTAAATACAACCACCAAAAAAAGAGTTTGTATCAACTCTGAAAATCCTACCCCTTCCATGTTACTGCTAAAGGCTACAAAGGCACAAATACGGGGTAGGACACGAGAGATAAAGGAATCACAGCCCGAACTTTCACCCAAATGCCCAAATTAAATCACAAGCCTTGCAAAGGTTTAGAGAGGTCTGGATGCTTCTGTTAGGTTCACAAGGCACTGCACTGGGAGGGTTATTGCTCAGAAAGGGAAATGCCAGTTATTGCAGCAGGATTTATTGGTATGGATGGGCCCATGGGCCCACATGTCAGGCTTGTCCAGTGAATGGGATGAACTCCTTAAAACACCTAAAAACTAGGTATAATGTTTTATTATACAGGTACAGGATTTTATATTATACAGGTATAACTCCTTAAAATACCTTAAAACCTTAAAATCATTCCAAAACGTTGATTTTTTAATCTGCACCCATTTCTAAACACCCTGTGGTTGATGTTCAGCATCACCTGGCAGTGCAGCTCCCATTTCAGAAGCTGGTCCCACAGCACATTTTCACTGACTGCTGCCACAGCCCCACCTGCAGCTCCACCTTCCTTGCTTTCCAGCAAAAGCTGAAACACTCCAAAATTTTCTGATACACCAAAAGTCCAAATAAAATGCTAGAGGTGCACGCTCTGCTCGTTTTAGTTGGGGACGTTTCTGCTCCCTGGCTGGGCCCAGCATTTCCACCAGGATCCCTCCCTGGATGGTTCCCATCCTGCCAGAGGACACAAGGCACCACCACAGCCCCAGCAACAACTAAAATCCCTGGGGCTGCACTGAATTTTCACCCTGCAAAAACTTTTTAGTCACTCCAAGGAGTGAAACACAGTGACCCGAGTTTGATGGATAAGGATTTCCCCCACTCAGCTGAGCAGGCTGTGATTTAGCAGTTAAGTTTCCAAGCTGTTAAATAACCTTTTCCTTCATTACATAAAAGATGAAGGAAGCTAAAAGGTGTAAGCAGGAAAACAGAATCTGATGTTTTATGGTGTTTAGGGGTGGAATTATCCAGTCCCACTAACGCTGCCTGTGTGTCACTGACTGGAAATTCACCCCAACTACAGCTGACAACTCCCCCCTCCTTCAAGAGACAAATATTTATTCCCCCCCTCACAGCAATTCCTTTAGACTATGGCTGTTGTCAGCTACAGGAGAATCATGGGTTTCCTGTTGGGATCTTTGACACTTGTCGAGTTCAATTAAAAAAATTTCTCCTCTTGCAGCGTTAAAATCACACTCACAAGAAAGGTTTTGCTGCTGTGCTGCACCAAAACACTTTGGATGTAACCCAGTTTTAAAAACTTGCTTCGAATCCATAAATTTGGTTTAAATTTGCCTTGTTAACAGCTCTGAAGGAGCTGAGCCTGCCCTGCTTGAGGACAGACACAGAGCCCTTGGAAAGGACTGGGGACACTGCTCAGTCCTGCTACTCTGCCTCTGGGACAGGAGGTTTATCCTGCTCCTCTCATCACTCTTCTTTTCCAAACATTTGGCTGTGGTGGCTCCCCCCCTCCCCTTCCCTTCCCTTCCCCTTGCTCCAAGTTGAAGGCAGTTCACCACTTACGGTCATTTACAGCTTACATCCCGGCAAATCCAGAAGGTGTCTGATGAAAAAGAGGGACTAGCCAAGCATCTTAATCCCCCTGTTCATTCATGCTCTCTGTAATGTTCTTTCAGGCCTCTGCTGAGAGACTAGGCTGAAATGAAGGCTGATAAATTAGTCTGGAGGGAAACAAGGCAGATTCTGCTTGTAAAAGGTCATTCCAACTTTGTTCTGGGTGAGGGTTTATCTTGACTGCAGCTGCGACAGACAATGGCCGGGGCCTAAACGGCAGAAATCCAAGCTCTGCTCACGAAATTACTGTGCTGATAAGGGAGAATGGGCTTCAGGGAGATCTAAATGGGAAAAGGGAGGTGGGGGACAAGGGTGAGATGTAGGTATTTTTGAACAGGATTGAGCAGGGATGGCACAATGAGATGTACGATTAAAGCGAAAGGGAAGGAGCACACGGCTGCCAGATCAGAGCCAGAGGGAGGAAAGAACCTCTTGTGTGTGCTGAGGGAAAGGGCTCGGGGCTCCAGGGGCACCGAGGGGCTGGGCCTGGACCAGACAGGTTAGAAAACACACCAAACACAGAGGTGGCTCTGAAAGGTCAGGGCTGCGCTGCCCAGGGTCCAGGCATCGCTTCCAGGACGTGCTGGGATTTATTTCCTCACATGGAAACATGGCCAAGAGCAGCCAAAATAAACCCCAACAAGGAGAGTGCAGGAGCAGGACACTGGGTGAGAGCACTCCTCAGTGGAATACACTCTCTTTTCTTTAATAACTTTTTGTGCCTTTCTGGGCAAAGAGGGTCAATGATGGTGAGCTGTGACGAGCCACCCTCCAGTCTGTGTTTCTGACAGAGTCCCCTGAGAGATGCCTGTCCTTTATGGACACATCCCACGGGAACCTGCACATCCCCAGCAGTGCAGACACACCAAAGGGTCACAGCCCCCTGTCACCTCTCTGGAACCTGATTCCAGCTCCACTGGGGCCTGGAGCTGAGACCCCCCTGCCTCCAGCCCTGGGATCCAGCACAGGAAGGGCCTGGAGCTGCTGGAGAGAGTCCAGAGGAGGCTCCAGGATGATCAGAGGGATGGAGCAGCTCTGCTAGGGGAGAGCTGAGGTTGTCCAGCCTGGAGAACAGAAGGTGGTCTATTGTGGCCTTCCAGCACCCTGGAGGGAGCCAACAAAAAGATGGAGAAAAACCATTTACAAGGGCTTGGAGTGCTGGGACAAGGGGGAACGGGTTCAGACTGAAAGAGAGTAAGGTTAGGTTAGAGATTAGGAAAAAAATTCCTCTCTGTGAGGGTGGTGAGGCCCTGGCACAGGGTGCCCAGAGCAGCTGTGGCTGCCCCTGGATCCCTGGGAGTGTCCAAGGCCAGGCTGGATGGGGCTTGGAGCACCCTGGGACAGTGGAAGGTGTCCCTGCCATGGCAGAAGGTGGAATGAGATGGGCTTTAATGTCCCCTCCAATTTTTCCTAGGATTTCATGGTTTTGTTGCCTGTTTGCTTTGAGGACAGTGAGGACCAGGAAATCAGGAGAGCTGCACAGCCCAGCCAAGATGGAGATTTTACAAAGATGCCTCACAAAGCAGCTGGGCCTTGGTGAACACTTGAGAAAGAGAGCCCGTGACTGGGAAGAACTCTTCCAAAGACACCCCCATGCTCTGGAAATGCTCCTCCCATCCCAAGGGCCAATTGCCCTCCTTGTCTGCCCCAGGCTCTCCTCCTGCAGCCGTGATTCTTCCATTCATGTTCCTAAAAACGACTCAAACACCTTCCCTGGACAAGCAGCCCTTGTTTTGCAAAGCTGAGCTCTCTCAGAACTGGGCCAGCCCTGTTCTGCACAGCTCCCAGCACTTTGCTGGGATGGAACACATGGAAAGAGGGATAATGAACACACAGAAAGGGGGATAATGAACACACAGAAAGAGGAAAGGGTGAATAATTAAGAGCTGTATTGGCAAGTGAAGAACCAAGTCCACGTGTGTCCCACTCCCTCAGAAAAAGCCATAGACCCAACCCTTCATTTCCATCCCTAAATACAACAAAACTCCCTGGCATTTCCAGAGCCAAACAAGAAGCAACTGAAGTGCCAAAATGTGTGAAGTCCTAAATCCCAAACACAGTTAGTCTTGCTTCATTTACCAGCTCTCCAGATCTGTGGTGCTGCTCCGTATTTGCCATGGGAAGAGGAGGATGGTGCCAAATTATGCAGAGAATGTGATTTTCCTATTCTTTAAAAGTAATTAGCACAACATTTTCCTTGGGAAAATTTGCTGTTGGTACTTCTTGCACCGCACAGATTGAGGTAAAGAGATTTAATTTTAAACTTTTTAGAGTTTAGGATTTACTAGGAGCTCAGATGGGGGGATACTGAAGGGTTTGATGACCCTGAGCACATCCCTGGAGCCCTCAATGCCCCAGTCCCACATGAACATCTCTGAGCAGCGAGGAGCAGGAGGCTGATTCCCAAAAACCCAACAGCCTCCTTAGTGCCTTTTACCAGCAGGTGAAAACCCCAACACGAGTTATTTTGCATGGCTCTCACCTTCCCAAAGTGCCTCTGAGAGAGTGCCCCGAGTGCTGCCTCCTTCAGAGCCCATGTATATTTATGGTTTCCCTTATTGATCATTCCCTGTACAAAAGCCCACTGTGCTCCAGGCTCCAGCAGCCAGGCTTTGCTGGGAGAGGACAAAACCCAGGTTGAGTTTCTCTGTAGGTTAAAATTCCAGAGGAAGAAGCCATGCCCTGACTTCTGCAGGGTTTTTGACAAGGAAAAAAAGCAATTTTTCAAACCACTGTGGCCACCACTGAGCTGTTCATGGGATTTTTCTTTTTCTTTCTCCTTTTTGAACATGTGGCTGATAAAATACTGCTTCAGGAGCTGGTATTCAGGGATGGCTCTCAAAGACGAAAGGAAAATATTTATTTCCTTTTTCTGCTTGTGAATCAGAATGTTCTATTTAAAGAAAGTGCCCTCTGCCGGATTGCTCATGAGTTATTACCCCTTATGGAAATAAAGGAGAAATATCAGGAGGTATTCTTAGTCATTCCCTTTCCCTGTCTCTTCTTTCTTTCCCTTAATTCCTTATATACCCATGTTTTAGCCAATGCCTAAGATAGAGCAACTTATCTTGGCATTCTTGGGCCTAAAAAAGGCTTTGCTCTCTTAACCCTGGCACTGAAGCATTTGGGGAAATGTCAAAAAATGGGACAAATTTCTGTCGTTTCACTTGGATGCTGTAAGGTGCATTTTTCACTTTTATTTGTGGTCCAAATTATTAAATTAAACCCCCCCAAAAGGTGGAGCTGTAGACAATGGGGATCATCCTGTGATTCCAGCAGCTTTTCCTCTCAATCCCCAGCCAGTCCTTGCTCCTCCTGACGTGGTTTTAATTCCAGCCATAGGAAAGAGCCCAACAATTGCCAGCACCTGGATCTGACCCTTCCCCTTCCTCGTGGTGGTCCCCTGACACCAGAACAAAGCCCAGAGCCTGCAGGGAAAAGAAAAAAATGTTGATGCTCTCCCAGAGCTGCTCCCTGGGAAGGGGATGGAACTGAGCATGTAGAAAGCTAAACAACTTCTTTGGCCCAAAAATCTCATTTAAAAAATTAAATATTTAAAATAATTGAAATTAATAGAATAAAAATTAAATCTTTAAAATATTTAGAGGCCAGGGATTTCTTTTTCTTCCTTGAGATTAATTTTTTTTTCACTTAAGCTCTGAGGTTTTTGGTTTTTTCAGAGCAAAAGTTTCTCTGCAGTTTTCAATCCATGTGTATAAAAATTCTAACAGGGGATGCTCCTCACAACTCTTGTGGGCAGTCCCAGGGTGCTCTGAATTTCTGTTTGCTTCATGAACCTGCAGATTTTTTCGTTTTCAGAGGGATTCCAGGCAGGCAGGTGTGGGAATTTGGGCAGGAACCTTGCACGGGGGTGTTTGTTGTGCAGGTAGCACAGAGAGAATCCCTCGGTGATTTCCCTGCAGGAGCAGGGATGGGGGCTGGAATTCAGCAGCTCGGGAACTCCTTTCCCAAGGGAGAGAGGCTGCTGCAGGAACATCATTCCCCCAGCTCAGGGAAGGGCAGAGGGGGGAAAATGAATGAATCAGGGAGGGAAAAGGACCAGGAAATGTCATCACATCCTCACAGCGCCCAGCTGAGAGACAAGAGGAGCTTTGGGGATTTCTTTACTCATTTAAAGGACTCACGCTCCTTTCAGCATCTCTGGCTAAGGCAGCACAGACAAGAACTCACTGCTTCAGCTGGATCAGCTTTTAAAGGGAAATGAAGGAATTCCTGTGTGATGGCAGCTGGGAAACCTGACAAAACCATCTCACTTCAAGACGTGCTTAGAGGCTCCTTCCTGTTTTAAATTTTAAAGATTTTTAAAAATACAATTTTATAAATGTACTTTAATTTTGTGGACATTTCAATGCATTTAAGACTCAAGGGAAGGGAATATAATCCTCCTCCCAGCATTTAAGGCCAGTCACGTAAAGTAAAATTTCCTTTGCACTTTGAAATATTTCTAAAAAGCAGAGAAAATAAAAAAGATCCCCTGCTAAAAATTTAAATTTTGCAGGAATGGGGAGGTTGGACTGCTGTGAGTCAGTGACACTTTAAAGTGTGTTCAAAATCCAGCATTTTTCCCTGGCCCAGACGTGGAGCCAGAACTCTGCTGCATCCTCAGCTGCTGGCTCCTATTTTTTCCCCAGTTATTTGTCTTCCTTGGGACAGGCTCTACCTTCCCCCCCACAAGTAGGAAATGAAAGCACTTATTTATTTTCCCTGTGTAGAGGAGCAGCCAGGCTCTGACACTACAGCTGAGAGAAGTCTTTGTGCTTCAGCAAATAACCTCTCTTAAAATCTAAATTAAAATATAAATTAAAACAAACTGCATTTATCAGTGGTGTTTACCCTGCAAACTGAGCTGAAATCATGACTGCTTCCAGACCTCCTACAATCCAGGTGCTAAATATTCCCCCAGGATGAGATTCCCATTCTTCTCTCAATTAGGAAAATTAACAGCGCCGTGATAAATACCATTATTTATCCAAAGCGATCGAAATCATTATGTAATTATTTTATTTTCATTTTCCCCGGGCCCTGGGGGCCATAAAGCCCAAACAGGCCGTGATTTATTCGGGGTGCTGGCAGTGCTGAGCTCTGTGGCAGCGGGCAGGGGGGGAATGGGAGCAGGAGAAATGCAATCAGGTCACACTCAACAATCACAGGGCTCTCAGGTGGGGTGGGGTCTTTCAAAGCACACAGGAAAAAAGGTGAAATGCCACGATCAGCACAGCAGTGTCAGGGAATGAGGGAAAGCACCCAACAGGTCCTGCACAGGAGCCACTGAATCATCCCTGGGAGGGGCTGGGGCAGGATTGACACATCTGATTTATTTTTATGAGATGAGCGTGAATCACTCGCTGCCATCCCGAGTCCAAAAAGCCCTTGAATGATAGGTGTGGTTTAATCCAAAGAATATTTTTTAAGACATATCCCACAAAGCAAAGCAGGAGGCCAGATATGAGGCTGTGCTGCAGATAAGGCAGGACACGTGTTCAAACCATCAGCACCCAGCCCTCCAGTCTGCCCCAAAGGAAAAACACCTACAATAAAGATAATTACGTACCTTTCTTCAAGCTATGGCTGGTAAAACACAGCATCCTGCATTCCCAGGGATGTTTTGGGTTATTAATGAGTGAAGCTGAAAGTTTCAGCAAGTAACACCAGGTCTGGAGCGAGGGGTTCAGATGGAAGCAGGGCTGGTCCTGCCTCCAAACACAAACTGAATTTCCTGAGGACTTCGAGGTACAATTCACTGCTCTGTTTCATTTTCATTCTCACAAATCTGCCCTTAATGGAGTTTGAAAAGAGAAAGCTCTTTCTGCAGTGGGCAGAAGTGAAAGATCCATTCTCACATCAAAGCCCTCAACAGCACATTTTCCAAACCCCAAATTGTTGTGTGTTTTTTTTCTTTTTTTTTTTTAGAAGGAACAGACATTAATTATGAAGCACGTCCTGTACAACAACAAAATCAGCGTTTTCTGGCAAAACTGAGAGGGTGCTGAGGAATGGCCACTTTGCAGCCAATTCCACTTCCAGTGAACTCCCAGTCAAAGCCTGACAATAAATTTCCAGTGATGAAGGGTAAGAACTTCTTGTGCCAAAGGCAGAAACCCTGTTCAAATTAAGGAGCTGGAGAGTCCTGAAAACAAACAAACAAACAAACAAACACAAAGGCCAGGTTTTCAGAGTTTGGGGAGTCAGGTGTGCACAAAAGTGGAATTATCAAGACTAAAACTACACGAAATGAATTGAGAAATATGAATAGAGAAGGGGTTGGGTGTGAAGAACATGTATCATTCCTGAAGTAAATTCCTAATATGAGAGGCAAATCTAATGGAATATATTCTCATTGGCCATGACAAGGAGTTGTGTGGAAGTCTTACACCAGCATTCAACCCACCAGTCACTGCACGACAAGACTACAAATTCCAGAGAAATACTGCCCAAAAGAACAATGTTAAACTGCAGAAGGAACGTTCCTTGTGACCCTACACATCTCAGATTTGTTGAACTTATCACCACTGAAAGAACCAGCACATGGAAGGAAAAGCCAACAAGTTACTGGGTGACAAAAGATTCCTCCCCTTTCCCTATTTTTCACTCATTGCCCATTTCCTGCCTGCTCAATTTTGTGAGTTCCCAGTCCCAAGCAATCCTAAGTTCCCAATTTGCCATCAGGTAGAGCTGTCTACAACATCCCAGGGCTTTTCCAACCTTCCACCCCAAGGGAAGGGCTCAGACACCAATGCCCAGCAGACAGAGCTCATTCCATGAATTCCTGTCCAGCACATGAAGGGATTTATGGATGTTGCTCCCCAATGAAATTCTGAAGGCACTGAAAGGAAACAGACCCCTGAAATGTCCTAAAACACTCTGGGAAATGGGAAAATTCAAGAGATGTCTGCAAGGACAAGCAGAGAGTGTTGGGGTGGGTTTGAGGACACCTGGGGGAGGACAAAGCCCATCCTTTGAGGTGTGAAATGTCCCTGCCACAGCAGGGGACAAAGGAACGGGAGAAGTGCCCGGAGAGGGAAAGTTTGCTCAATTACACTACAAAAACAAACAGTATCACAAAGTCAACGGGAATTGATAAATACAGCTCCTTTCAGGGCAGTGGGGATGTGAGGAACCTTTCCGAAAATCACGAGTGTAAATACCAACTTTAATCAGAATTATCAAACACAAGGACAATGTTTTGCCAAGGTCATGGAAAAAAAGGTTTGCACCACTCGACTTCTGCCAGCCAATGAGGATTGCACTTTGTTCCTGATAATCAGCCTTAAAAGAAAACAAAAAACAAAAGTATAAATCAAAACAACAAATGCCTCCTGTCAATAATTGATAAATGAGGATTCATCTTCACATTGCAGCCTAAAAATATTTAATATGGCATATTCCTAGAGGAAAACTACCCTTATTTTCAGAGACACCTGGAAGTGATCAATACCTTCCCCAGGAATCTCGAGCTCCCCACACCTACAGCTCCCCTGAACCAGACCATGTATTGCCAGTAAAATAAAAGAGATTTTCCCCCCCAAAGCTCTCACTTTTTGATGCTCATACAGGAATACCAATCAAATGTTCTGCTATGATGTTCACAATAGAAGCCAACACCAAGAGGAATTTCTGAGGAATGTCACTGGAGGGGAGAGAGGGATCAAAACTCAGCTGAATTCCCCTCTTTTCCCTGCACTAGGATAGAAGGAAAAGGAAACTCTCCACTCAGTCATTCAACCAAGCTCTGATTTTAGCTCTTCAGACACTTCCTACTGCAGAGCAGCAAAACACAATTGAGTTTCGTTCTTAAAACAGGAGGTTTTTGCTGTTTCCTGCACTTCAGACACATTGGAAAAGTAAACAAAACACAAACATCTGGACCTGCTTCTCTGGGCTTCACCGGGTCTCACTGCTCGCTGATTTTTGACTTCACAATCAGGAGTGCAAATATAATCAGAGACAATTTAAACTGTTAAAGCTTCAGCCTGGCCTTTCTGACCTCTGTCCCTAAGAAAACAGGGTTCTGTCACTGCACTGGTGCCTTCTCCTGGGAAAACCTTACAGTTCCAGCCCTCAGCTGCTTCCCACCCTGTAAATCCTCCAGGATTTTGTGAACCAGTTCACCCCAGTAGTGGCTGATGAAGAAAATGGGGCAAATCACTGCTTCACCCAGGGGAAATGAGGGAAAATTCAGCTCCCACTCTTTGGGATAGGCCTCACCTATCCTACAGCAAAATCCTGCCAGGAAACCCCTCTGCCCCCACTGCCCAGACACAGCCTCTTCCTCCAGAGCAGCTCCCATGGCAGCAGGGGATGGGCACTGGGGCTAGAGAGAAGGAATTATATACTGGATAAGGGACACTGGGAAAGGACTGTGAGCCCAGAGCAGAAATCCCAGGATACACTATTAATGAATATTTCAGGATAATGATGGATCTAGACAGTCTCTAATCAAGAATATAGGAGCAGAAGAGGCTAAGATGATGTCTGGGACAAGCCCAGAAAAGCAGGGAGAAAGATAAGGTGGGAGCTGTGGGACAGAGCTTTATCCTGCTGAAGGCTGGGTTTTGTTCAGCTCTTGGGGAAAAATGACTTTCACATTTCTCCATCTCTGCTGCAGCACAAGAAGTCGAGAACATCGGGGCTGTTAATGGGTACATGCTATTTTTCCCTGCCCAGTTAATAATGCCTGCACTGCTGACACGGGCTGGGAGTCAAAGGTAACACCCCCAACCACCAAACATGATGCGATTAATCCCATTCCCTCCACGCGACAACTCCCGAACACCATTTGGAAATGACAAGCACTTGATGAAGTGACCCGACATCATTCAAAACCAGGCTTCCAAAACGGTGCTCGAGCAGTTTTTGTGGCCCAAGAAGTGAACTTAAAAGGGATTTCTGCTGATTTTTAAATCCTCCTGGTAATGGGGGTGGAAAGTTACTCAGGGAAACACGGCATCAGCAAAGTCACCACCTCTGTCCCCAGGCCACCAGGCCTCAGTGCAGCTCCACGAACACTTGGCAGAGAAGACAAAGGAATGTGGTGCCCACATTCCACGCGCTTACCTCCCATCCAAAGTTTGTTTCCTTTAATGTGCTCCTCTGTACTGCCATATAGGGTCCAAATCTTTCCCCAACTTCAATCTTCTTTTTGGCCCAAATCCCTAGCCCTGCCCCTGGGATCGAAGATTCTCTGAGTTCAAAATCTGGTGGGATTGGAATGTCATCAGGAATGTAGACGGGAGCTTCATAGGGTGAGCCCTCCTTGGGAGTGAAGTCCTCACTGGTGGGGAAGGGTGACGGAGGTCCCACAGGGATGGGGGACATTATACTGTCCTCAGTTTCCTCCTCTGCGCTTTCGCCAGCAAGGAGATCGGGGTCGGTCTCGTACATATTATTTACAATCTCGCTGTCACCTAAAAGGGGAAACAGCAGAACAAAACACACTGAGATTCTCACTCGAACATTGGTTATTCTCTCCCTGGGACAGAGTTTCGCTAAGCCGAGCTCGCACGCTTCTAAAGGGTAAAAACCTCCCTCGAGGAACTCAGGAGGAGCTGAGGTAAGGACACAGATCATCAGAGGTGCTGCAGAAGGGTGGGCTGAGGCTCTTTGCACCATGGTGTGTTCTATGGGGTCAGGGGTCCTCTGCTGTTTGCACTTCAGTTTTGGAAAGAAGGAAGAAAACACAGAGGAGGTGGTTGAGGGTCTCTTTAGCCACTCCTTGCTTTAACTGGCTCAGTGTATTTTGTAAAAGGGGAAAAAAATATTAAAAGCCAGAATTAAATTAGAGTAAAATCCAAGTTTGGCAAGAAGTGTTTGCCTGTTGTCTGGGGTTCCTGCTCAGTATGTGCCACCAGCAGCTGTGGCTGTGAGCTCCCAGCTGCACCTCAGCCATGCTCCCCTGCAGGTGTGACAGGGCATCTCTGCTTTGCAATCACAGAATCCCAGAGGGCTTTGGGTTGGAAGGGACCTTCAAACCATCCAGCACCACCCTCTGCCTTGTGCAGGGACACCTTCCACTATCCCAGGATGCCCCAAGCCCCATCCAGCCTGACCTTGGACACTTCCAGGGATGGAACAGCCACAGCTTCTCTGGACACCCTGCTCACCACCCTCACAGGGGAGGATTCCTTGCTAATCTCTAATCCAGCCCTACTCTCTGTCAGCTTAAAGCCAATTCCTCCTTGTCCTTGTTTCCAGAATGAAAACCCTGGACACACAGAGGGCAATAAAGCTTGGGGAATTTTCCAAGGGGAATCAATTCCTAAGTAAGACTATTCATATAATGAAAATGGAGCTTTCTCATCCAAAAAGTGAAAAAGGGCGGTGGTGGGGGAGCAAAACATGAAAGGGAAAAAGAAAAACACAATTTATCACCCAATGGGAGTAGCTGGAGTATTTTGGGAGCAGATTTGCCCTGTCTCCACGAGCCAGGAGGCAGCACGGGCGTGCTCAGCAGCTCCCACCACGATAACAAACCCAACAACCGCCGCTTTGTGGGCACTCCTGCGGGGCACAGTTAATGCCTGACCCCTGATGTCACCGGGGGGGAGCAGCACCCCACCAAAATTACACTTTCACTGGCTCCCAGCTAGGATCCATCAGGGAAGAATAGCTGGAAAAGCACGGCTCGACTTGAGGTATTTATAATTCATCCCTTCGCTAACCTCAGAATGCACCTTCTGTCTGCAAGACACATCTCCCCCTCTATTTTTTTTTTATGCCTAATAAAGATTTTCCTGAGTTCATGCCTAAGAAACCTGGTGGCAGACTCGACTAAAGAGGAGGATTTTGATTCCTCTGCCAACATTTTTTTGCTCCAGCTCTTGGAGGAGAACAGGGAGCTGTCTGCTGCAGTTGACATGGGTTTCCTCTGCTAGAAAGTGCAGCCCTCCCTACTCAAACATGTCACCAGAACCAAGCTTTCATGAACATGAGATACTCCATCATCCTGAAAATATTTGTGGTTGCAGTAAATGTTTTCTCGCCCAGTATTAGCAAGTCAAATTATTTTCTGCTCTATGATTAGCCTCTTTTGCACTTAAGGAACAGGAATTCCAACTGAGTTGAAGAGCAAAACTGGGTTTATTGGAGCACGACCTGTGAAAATTTCCAGAGGATACAAGCAAAGCATAAAGATACCTTACTACTGAACACTCTTAATTTAATTTCTTCTATGGGACAACCAGGGCAGTCCTGATTAAATTTTAATTAACAGTGAAGCTGATCCTTCATCTGACTGACCTCATATTTCAAGAGGAATCATCAAAAGATAAGTAAATGTGTCTTTTCAGTTGTTAAATGAACAGGGACTGTCAACAGGCAAGAAATGACAATGAGACAACAATTTTAGGTCACGACAGGTCACCAAAGATTGCAGGTGGCATCTGTGGGAGCAGAATCCCAGCCAGGCAGATGTGGGAACGTTGGGTTCCTCAGCACAGCCGAGATCAGCAAACTGTGCCCAGCACTGATCAACAGCCAGGGCTGCCAGAGAAACCCGAGCTGTGCCCAGACCTGGCCCTTTTTTTGTGCACTGCCAGGTGGATTTCACAGAATCCCAGAATCACTGAGGCTGGAAAAGACCTCCAGGATCACCAAGCCCAAGCTGTGACCGATCTCCACCTCGGCCCCAGCTCAGAGCACTCAGTGGCACCTCCAGGCATTCCTTGGACACTTCCAGCAATGGTGACACCTGCACCTCCCTGGGCAGCCCCTGCTGGGGCCTGAGCACTCCTTCCACCCAGAAATTCCTCCTGATGTCCAAGCTGAGCCTCCCCTGGCACAGCCTGAGGCCGCTCCCTCTCCTCCTGTCCCCGTTCCCTGGGAGCAGAGCCCCATCCCCCCTGGCTGCCCCCTCCTGTTTGTGGCAAAAAAAGGTCCCCCTTGAGCCTCCTTTTCTCCAGGCTGAGCCCCACAGGTGA
>VYXF01010927.1:103020-118144 GCA_013397295.1 Polioptila caerulea
CTGTCCCCGTTCCCTGGGAGCAGAGCCCCATCCCACCTGGCTGCCCCCTCCTGTTAGTGGCAAAAAAAGGTCCCCCTTGAGCCTCCTTTTCTCCAGGCTGAGCCCCACAGGTGAGGGAGCTGATCTTCTCCAGAGGTTGTGTTTATTCCAGGGATCAGGGGCAAATCCAACAGCTGGGGCTCAGTTCTGATTATTCTGCAGAATTTTCTAGATGGCCCCCACTGAGCCACTTCTCCCCTGCAGGGCTTCTCTCTGCTTTACCCCAAATATTCTCCAGCTGGTTAAGTTAAAAAAATACATAAAAAAACCAAAAAGCAGAGAACATCTCGTTTTCCAGGAACAATCCCCAGTTCTCCTGATCTCCATCCCCACTCAGCAGAGCTGGACGTGGCCACTCCGAGGTGACAACAGTGACAACCACCCTGTCCCACCTCTGCCCCTCTGGAGTGCCTGCCTGGGTGAAAAGCAGCACAGAAATACAACTTGACCTTACTGTTACTGTCGTGAAAGTAAAATTAGTCCCTCAAAGCTCCCCGGTGAAACGACTCGGTAAAAAGGCTCATTGAAAGGTTGTTTCCACAGATAATCAGATATGGGCAGACGCTGAAAATCTGTGTGACACCAATGAGGGGTGGCAACAATGAGAGGGATGGTTTAGTGGTGCTGAGAGACCTCATGAATAATCTATTTAGCAGCTGTAATGAAAGCAAAAGCAAGGCTGATGTTAAAGGAAATGGCGATAGGCGAAGTAATGCATCAGGTTTTGGGGTGGGTTTGTTGTAGCTGGGTTTTAATATGTTTATTATTATTTTTATCATTGTTGTCGTTATTCCTGTTTTAATTATTGTTGTTGTTAGAGATCTCATTCTGCTGTGGAAATACCCAATTATCTGAAATGACTGAGCATTTTTTACACTCACAGATTGCAAAGAGCTTCTTTGATTTCTTCACTGGGAACATTTGAAGAACATCCCAAGAAATAATTTCTATTGGGCAGGCAGTGCCAGATCACCAGGACAATCTTGAGTTTCACTGACCTGGATAATTCAGCATTTGTGTGAATCCCAGGTATTTTTATTTTCTAAGCAGAGAGGAGAATGACAAGCACCCACTGTACTCACACTTTGCCTCAGAACCTGGAGCCTCAGGCCCAAGGGAAATACCCAAGCAGAAGAGTAGAAAATACAAATATTCACCAAGAACTTTGACTTTGCAGCTAAGAATGGAACCACACAGGCACATACCAACAGGTGCTTGTTCCTTAGGGATTAACTGGGTGTTGGAAGGGCTTTTACAGCATTATCCAAACTTTGTGGCTCATTCCTAGCTGTGAGTTTAAAATCACATGTGAGCATTAAAACCTCAGTGCTGTCTAGAACTGCTTGTTAAGTGGTTATTATAATATATAATTATAATAATATAAATTATTATCAGGAAAATATTCATAAGGCTAGGACTTCCCTGGGGTTTGCTTCTATTTTCTGGCTCTACATGAAGAGCAGTGGGGTGACCTCAAACACCTTTTCCAGCCCAAAGACAGACATCAGCACCACCTTTACAGCTCCATGGCTCACCTTAGGTTCCTGCCCTGCATGATTTGCCTTTAGAAACATTCCCCAGGGAAGAACCACAACAAAAAAAAAAAAAACAAAAACCAATTCCTGATATAATAGCTGGTGAGGAAGAAGGCAGGTAATGTTGGAGCACTTTGAGCAATGTCTTGAGCAACCTCGTCCAGTGGGAGCTGCTCATGGCAGTGGGGTTGGGACTGGATCACTTTAGGGTCACTCCAACCCAAGGCATCCTCTTATTCTGTGATTCTTTATTTCACACCTCCAATAAACAAAATCACCTACATTTCTAACTGTGGGGTGACAGGAGTCACCATTTCTGTGGACTCAGACAAAAATAAAGTCATTTTTCTGACCCCTTTGTAGGCCAGAGGGGCTGGATCAGACCATCAAAACACAGCCCTGCTCAACCCAGAAGGAAATATTCCCATTAAGGATGTGTTCAACAACTGCTGATGGGGTTCATCACCTCAGGGTGTTGTGCTGCTCATCTCACCTTAATTCAGGTGAATTCTGAGGAACACCTGCCCTCCATCCTGCCTTAACCCACTGGGAATTCTGCAGGAGCCTCGCTGCCCATCCTTCTGTGCCCTGCACAGGGCAGGAGCTGACAGCAGGCACAGCCCCGAGCCTGGCAGACACTGCCCTAAATCACAAAGGATCTGGAACAGCCCAAGGAGCACCCACCCCAAAGGGCCTCCAGCACAGAATGATCCCAGTGGTCAGATTGCCACCTGATGGCCACAGCTGAAATACAATAAGAAATCCCAAATCCAGGCCCTGCCCTGCTGATCTGCCTGGCAGGACCAGCCCAAAAATCCCTCAAGGTGGTGGGAACTGTTGGCGTCAGTCAGCTCTGGATCCGGTCCTGGCATTCCTGAGCACTGTGAGTCTCTAAGTCTAAATCCCATAGGAAATGAGAAGAAATGAGAATTCTCCCCAAGATTTCACCCTCCTCGTGGATACACAACTTCCTTCCCAGACTTTTCTCACTGCTGGGTGCAAACCTGAACTTGCAGGCAGGAAAATTCCCGGATTCCCAGTGGAGCTCTCACTTCTGGGTGCTACAAACACCAGCCATGCTTTTCCTCAGCCTTGTGTGATGAGGGAAATGTGCCTTTGTGGGCTGGATTGAGCAACACCCTCTCTGGAAGTTTGTATGAAATACCTCTGCCAGAAAAATGCAAATTAGTGACAAAATGTCATGAGAGGAATTATTCCTCTTTCATTAGGCATGGGGCTGAAGCACTGAATGCAGCAGGGTCATACAAAAATGGCTTTTCCCCCATCCATGGGCAATTTTAATGGGAATGTTATAAGGAAAGGATAATAAAAAATCAGTTGTTTAAGATTCTCAAGCCTACCACCCAATTTCTTCATCCCATTCATTGCAAGAACCTTTCTCCTCCACCTCCATCCAAGTTGTACTGGGATCTACAACATTTTCTGGTGGATACTGATCTAAAATCAACACATCCAGCACCCAAACCAGAGCCTGGCCATGAGGAACACCCCAGGACCAGGTCCTCAGACTACAGAGGATGCTCTGATATCTTCCCCCATCACCTCTGACTGCTGCCAGAGTGAGAGGAAATTCTGCTTTAAATGACCATTTGGAAATGCCTTTTTTTCTCTTTTGTTCACTCACAAACCCCCTTAATTTTCATAAGTTTAACAGTTGAAAAAAGGCTTGAGCAATAAATACCCAGCCAGGGAAGTGGCCACGAGTGGGAAGTGGTTTTGCCCCCATGCCACAGTGCCAAAGGAATGTCACAGGGGCTGTTTTTACCTTTGAGAAATGGTGCTGCTCAAACAAACTTTTATTTAATTTTTCACTTCATTGGGCACTTCTGCTACAACTTGCTGTGGTTTTGCCAACTTTTCTGAACATATCTAGAGATACCCAGCTTGGAATTCCAGTATTCTTCCCTTTGGATTCCTCCTGAATCTTGGGCCTTTAACACCACGTGACGCTGACACACCAAGCACCTCAGATTATTTCTCTGTGGGATAATTCATTTTCTTCCTTAGATCATATCCAGAGCTTCTCACAGCTCCCTGACACCTGAGAACACCCAAAAGGCTACGAGTAAAAGGAATTAGGGACAATTAAACAGCCTGTGGGTTAGATCTGGTCTTTCCTATCCCCTGTTCAAGCTGGAATGGTGGCACAGTTGTGACAGAAGGAGCCACAGGTCACTAGCTTTGTCCAGCTGAGAAGTTAAATTGCACTAAATAGGTGTGCATGGAAAATTCAGACCCTGCCAACCTCAAATTGTTGGACACTCAGTCAGTCTGAGCTGATCCCACAAGAAACCCACCAGCCCAGCTCCAGCAGACACCCAAACTCCACTCTCAGCTTGTTTCCCTTCAAACACTAATTCTATTTCTCTTCCACACTACAAAGCACAGGATTTGGGGAATGCTCGAGAAGCAGGAAGATGCTGATGGGTTAAATAGGATTCTGGAGGTGAGTGGTCAGGAACCCATCCCTGAGGGACCCAGCTGCTCCAGACTCTGCTGGCCAAGATCCCTGTACCCCAAACACTCCCATTTGCCAGGCTACACATGGAAATTTTTATTTATAGCTGCCATTGAAGTGAAATCTGAAGGAGCCACAAGTTTTAGCACATCCCTGTGTAAGATTCCAGAGAGGAACAAGCTCTGAGAATTCCCAGCACTGGAACCTGCCCCAGGTCCTGCTGATTCCAGCTCTGCAGCCCAAATCTTCACAGCTGGAGTTTAAGGACAAAACACACAGAACTTCCCTGGGTCTGGCTGATGCAGAACTGCTGCAGAACACATCAAAAACCCAATTTACTGCTGAAGAATACTCAGAACTGCAGAGACAGTGAGGGATAAGGCAGGAGGAGGAGGCAGGACAAGTGAAAAGGAAGACAGACTCCCATAAAAATTGAACCTTTGCAAATGCAGCCTCTTTCCCGTGCTTACTTTGTATATTCTTTTATCAAATTTCACGTTTATGCCCTTCTTTGTCTTAGCTGGAACTACACCTCTCAAAGCAGCTTCAGGTCCTTTTATTAAAAAGAAACAGAAAGCAGATCCGAAAGGAGCAGTGAGAGCAGATGAGGACTGAGCAGAGTTAATCGGGTGCATTTTTCAATAAACATTCTAAAAGCAGTTGCTGCAGAACTTTGCTGTGAGTAGAACAGGTATTAAGGATTTCAAGTGCCTTTGGTTTTAAGCAAAAAAAAAAATTAAGTGTTTTCTTTTATTAAGGGATTTCTGCTGGCAGAAATGAAGAATAAAGCTCGAAACAGTATTTCAGTGTGTTCCTTAATACCCGTTTTCCTCTAGTAAAACCAGCAGGGAAAGTGTCCAAATTACTCTGTTCTAAATGCCAGTATTATATTTCCAGTAAAAGTCTGGTTCAACCAGGCATCAAAAATATTTCCACATAAGATCCTTTTAGAATCAAACTCTGCAGAGAATGTTGTTGTTTGTTGTCCGTAACTTCACTTCACCTGATCTCCCTGAATCCACAATTTTGTTTTATTTTTGAATTCAAGCTGACATTTTTACATTTTGTGTTATATCCAAATATTCATTTGGTCCATATTTGGATGCAGTAGATAAAGTTGGTACTTTTAAGCAAAAAAAAAAACAAAACCCCAACCCAAAAAAGCTCTGCTATCTTATTATTAAAGGCACTGGAAAAAATATCAGCCTTTGGGATTTCTTTCTCTGAACTATTTATGAGATAAAAGCTCCAGTGAAGTGTCACAAGATATGTACAGTGTATTACCAGAGTGGTGACAAACATTTGGGGAGAATCTATAGAAATAACACAACAGCAAAAAAATTCAGGGAAGGAAGAAAGGAAAGCCTGGAGAAAAGCTCCACTCGGTGCAGAAAAACCGTCATTGCTTTGCAGTGGTTTGCTTGCTTATTTTTGCTCCCGAATCCCTCCCCTTGAAAAATCTATAGAAACGCTCCAACCCCTCTGAAAACGCAGCAAAGTGGAACTTTGGAAACGACCGCGAGAGAAAATTCTCTGCTGGGAGAAACGCTACCTAGTTAGAATAAATAAAGAAATGCGCTTGGGCCGGCTCTCCAAAAACTAACAGCCCGTGCTGGATATTTCTCCCGGTGCTGGATGTCAGACCGTGGAGCGAGAATAAAGCGTTTGTGAGCCTCCAAAAGGAGCCCTCGCGATTGGAATTCACGTCTCTGCCAAGCGGAGGCTTTGGGGCTGTTGTCACCGTCTCATTGTCATTCCGCTCACTGTGGCTTCCCCAGGGTCCCGAACAGGAGTCCTGGCATTATTAACACGGCAGATTAATAGCAGCGGGGAGAGGCATTTTCACAAACACGCCAAATATTAATATTAATCGATAACAATTTCCAGTTCCTGACGGGAGGCGCGCAAACGTCGCGGGAGGAGTGGAGGGAGGGCAGAGCGGGGATGGGGATGGAGCCCACGGAGTGGGGAATGAAAGGGGAGCAGTGAATCAATGCAGGGCACAGGACGGAGCCGTGAGGTGGGTGTCAAAAGCAGGGCTCTATTTTCACAGGCACACACAGGCACACATTTTAATGCCACCAGATAAGTTGGATTTGCCTTTGCCTGGACAAAAAAAGAAATTCCAGGGAAGCTCGCCGGTTTTGTGTCAGGGAAGAAACAGCAGAGCTCTGCAAAAATAGGGGGAATATATCCTGCATCCTATTCTTGCCCTCCCGAGTAAGGCTGTACTCTGCAAACTGTGTTTTCCTCAACACTCAGAATACCACACAGATATTTTTTAAATTCAGGTCTGTCCACATTTACCAGATTTTTATGTTTGTATTTCAAGCTCTTTTCTACTACCACCCCTCCATTTTAAAGCCAAAAAATCTGTAAAACTTTTTCCATCTTTTCTAACGGATCAGGCCTATTTTTTAAAATTCAGTCTTTGGAAGCCTTTATCATTATTTCACACACTCTTTAATTACAAACAGCACAAGTAGAACGCACAGGGATGTTTCCAAAGAGGTTCCCAAATGCTCCAACTCACGATAGGGAAACCAAATCCAACCATTCCAGCTCAAGACCTTTTAGCACAAACCCCACTGGGTCACTGAGCCGAGTCCTCCCCAAGCTTTGGACAAACAAATTAGTTTTTCACATCAAGACACATTTTTACAGCAGTCTCAAAGTTCAGTTGGGCCCAGGAATCTTTCTCCCAGACCTGGAAGTGAAGATCTGGGTGAAAACTCCTCCTGGCACAGAAAGGGCTGCCCGAGCTCTGCCCCACATGGGACACACAAAGAACTCTCAAACACTCACTGCAGCTTTGATCTTTGGACTGGGCTGGTTTCCACCCAGAGAGGTGTGACCCACAAGGACAAAGCTCCTTGGACTGGTGGTACAAGGAATCTGGGCTGGGAGCAAAGGAAAAACATCAAAACTCAGCTGGAAATGGTTTTCCCACTCCTTATGGGTTCACTCCCAAAGCCCATGGAATGCTGTGGGGTTTTACAGCCAGTCCCTGGCTCATTTTGGGTTTCATTTTATGCTCCCACACATCCCAACCAGCCTAGAGCCCACCAAGCCACAAAATACTTGTTTTCTCAGGTTTCTGGGCATCTTCTGGGCACCTCACTGGCCATATTGTCAGCCCTTCCTTCACACTCCAAGCAGGAATTACCAGCTGCTTTTTACTGCCAGGAATGGCCCAGAAACTGATGATGCAGTTTTGGGAATGGCGTAACATTGTGACAGCCAGGGACAGTGTCAGAACTGAGCCTCAAATGTGCATTTGAGTTTGGTGGCTGGGACGCATCTGTGGCTGCACCCACCCAGTTGTGTCCATCCATCCCTCCAATCCACATTTCACCTGTCACATTTTGAACATATAAATAAGGAAAATTCAGAGGTCTACCCAAGTATTTCCCACTACTGGGCTGAGGAATCAGGTTCCTGATATTAACTCCTTTCCTTGGACAAACACTTTTTCTCTGGCTACCATGTCCTGATGATTGCAGAAATGTTTAATTACTATGAAAAATGGAATTTTAACAGGGCAAATGATGACAGTAAGAAACAACAGTTGGCGTTAGTGCTGTTCTCTGCAGAGAGAACATTTCTCCTGTCCCCATCCCATTTTCAATAAATGTTTGCACTGGGAGCACCTCCACAGAGCTGCTGTTTGGGGCACTTTTCTCCTGGCCACTCAAGTGCTCTTTTCTCTCTAAGAACAAGAACCTGACAAAGAACTGAGCGTGTGTTTAATCCCCCTGCATTTCCCCACTGCAGTCTATTTACAACTCACTTCTAAAGGAGAAGGTACTCCCAGAGTTTGTCTGCAAAATGTAGGACAGGAGGGATGGGAGGTTCAACAAATGGCAGTGGGATGTGACACCATAAAATGCTTCCCCAGCACTGTGAACAAACACTGCTACAGGTGGGATTCTGGGACAATCCCATCCTCTCCAAAGGAACTTTGCCCAGTTCCAGGGGACTCTGCAGTTGTTTTAGACCTGCTCATTCCATAGCCACACTACAATATCCTCCTGCCTTAGCCTGACAGATCCATTCACACTCATTTAAATTTGATTCCAGCAGATTCTGGTTCAGTCAGAACCTTGGAAGTTGTGGAAGCAGGAGGATCTGGGGCTCTCCCAGGGTATTCCCCACATCCAGGCAGAGCTTCACTTCCCTGCTTCCCTCTCCTCCTTCCAAAGCAATCCTGGGTGTTGCACCCACCACCTGGCCCTATTTAAAACCACTACATTATTCTAAAAAGGATTATTTATACTAAAAACACTCCCGGGACTACTGTATTTGTATTTCAGGGCTGCTGCATCCCCTATTTCCTCACTGCTCTAATATGGCCCGAGGCAGAGCGGCTGAAATGACTTGCGATGCCACTGTAATTTTTATCAAGGCTTGTTCCTGGTAAAAAGCCTCTTTGTTTCAAAGAAATGTGATTTGGCCTTTTTCCTCCTCTGCTCTATTCCTTGGTTAATATACCACTTCCACTCGCCCCGGGGCTAAGAAAGGTATTCCATGGAATTGGTCAAATCTCACTGTTTTTCTTCTAAATCACAACTGGCTTTTTTTCCTCGCCCCTTGCTAAGCACTATCTAAGCTGACAGTCTGAACTTGAGGTTTTATTTGTGCCTTAACTCTTCAGCTCCTGGGTTTGGAGCAGTCACATGGCCACGTTAAAGAGGTGCACCAAGGCTGCTCAAGCTGCTCTGGCAAAGGAGGGATTAAGGGCAAGGCAGGAGGAGCAGCCCTGGCTTGTGTTATTTATTATACAAGGCAAATTTGTCCATCTCTATAAAAGAACTTTCAGCCAGGTGTTCATTTATTATAAATCTGAGCACGCCAGCGACTTAATGTGAAAGTCCACAAAGTTGAAATTCGGAGTTTTCAAATCTTTTTCAAAAATAAAAAAAATGCTCTTCATTTCTTATCTCCCACAAAGAATTTGGTTTTAAACACAGTAACGCTTAACCCAGATTTGGGATTGCCTAATCAAGTTTTAATTTAGTCTGTCTCATTGACAAATAGGGTGGATTTTCCTATGAAATATATGCCAAGTGTTCAAGTACACTCATAAAACATCCCTCGAAAGCAGAAGCTGCAGCAGGAGCTGTTAGCTGACTTGCATTTATAAAATGCCCACAGCCTCTAATAAAGTGAATAAATGAGGAAATCCAGTATTTTTTTATACGTCTCTAAACTGGTCCTGTTTGGAATCCAGTCCTCATTTGCCATCCCTACTTCACAGAGCTGAGAGCATCAGGGAAGAACATTTCACCTCAACGTAAAAATCCACATCTATATCCAAAACACGGTTACAGGAAACAGGAGCTAACACCCTAATGGGATTCTCAACAATTCATACCAATCAAACCTTGCCTTAGTTTAGTCAGAGATCATCACCTTCCCAATTAGCTGACAATTAATAATCCTTTATTAATTGCAGGAAGTTTTCACTGTTGTTCAGAGATTTAAACACATTTCTAAACTTTGCTAGCCATAAAATCATACCCACAAAAACTGGATTAAAATCACTAAGATGACATCCTGCTTTACAGATCATCAGCAAACATATTTACATTAAAATTAAATGCAGACAGGAAAATTAGTTCATTGAAGGAAACACAATCCAAAAACACAAAATCTTTCTCTCTCAAGACAGCACCTATACCCAGCTGTGAAAAGTGAAGCATTTTTAAGCACAAATATTTCTCCTCGTGTTCACCAAGAGAGCCTCTGTCAGAGCAGCTCTGCAGAACTCCAGCATTCCCAAAAATTAAAGCTGCAGGATCTCTCTGTGTCCTGGCTGCAACAGGGACCTGGGCACTTCAGCATTCCCTCCAGGAGTGCACTGAGGGCTTTTGTTTGTTTGCTTGTCTAAAGCTTCCCTGTGTTTTCCTTCTCTAATCCCTCTGTTTCTCTGCTCCCTCCACAGCCAAATCCATGGAAACTCAGAGAACCTTAAAGGTCCCTCGCAGGTCAAGTGTTATTTTTCTTCATATACCTGACTTTAACTGGTGGAATTGCTTGAAGATTACCCTCACGAGTTTGATAAAACAAACAAAGCCTCAGAGCGGAGTTGTTTAACTCTTGTTTTCTACTCCATACCAGTATTTTCATCAGTCAGCCTGGCAAGAGTATAACTCTTGAGTAAAAACTAAAACTCTAAGAGTAAAAACTACAGCTAAGGCAAGCCAGGAGTTGATCCAGGCTCCCTGAGAGGAGTGAATCCACCTGCAGTGGCCCCAAAGCACAACCCCAAAGGACTCGAGCAGTGTTCCCACCACTCTCCCTGGAATTCTGAGGTGCTGGTGGGCTGCACCCCTATTCTGTGAGTGAGTCACCTGCTCCAGGGATTGCACCTCAAAAATCACCCCACTGACAGGACCCAGAGCTTCTCATCAGCACAGTCAGAGCCAAAAATACTTGCAAAAACAATCCAAACTCTTCTATGATTACCTGTGAGGCAGAGCTCACTAATTAACAGGTAATAAAGCACCAGTTTGGGATGGAGAATCCCAAAGTTCTGCTGACTTATTCGGGGTTGCTGCCTCTGCCATGCCAATCCTTCCTCTCTCACCTGGTCTCAAACCCCATCAGGCACCAGACCAACCTCTCCCACAGGACCAGTCCCTGACTTGGTGTCAACAATTATCTGAATCCTGGTGGGACTGGAGGCTGGACTGGGCAGGGAGTTGATGGAAAGGCAGAAGTAGCCAGCACCGGGCAGGTTCAGAGGTGGCTTTGCCAAAGTTCTGTGTCCAAGAACAGCCAGGGCACGCCTTGAAAGAATGAAGGCAGGGATCCACCACCTCCTAATATCAAATATTCCTCTTTTCTCCACCAAGCGAAACCTCTTTGTTTCCCGTCTCCTCTCCCTCCCGACGCAAACACAGCCCCAAACTTTCAGAAAGCCTCGGTGCATCCGAGCAAACCCCTCTGGCACACAAACAAAAGCCCCACCACCCCTTGCCACATCCCATCACCGCCGTAATAAAGATGTTTATACTTTTAACCACCGAATAAAGCGCTCTAATTCCGCTGAGCTTGTCCCCTCCACTCCACTCCCTTCACTCCACGGCTTCATTTAGCAGGCCGGCGGTAAAAAAAAATTCATTAATTTTTATTAACAGGGAGAGCCATTTGTTCCCTGTGACAATATTTGACTTGTCGAAATGATTTTCACCTCTGCCATGAGGTGCGCGCTCCCCACATACATCACCCGATTACTCCGGGAGCGGCCAGAGTTGCAGTCATTAGCCAGTGAATTAACGACAATCCACAGCGCTATTAATCACGCTGACAAAAGCGTGAGCTCGCTGCTGACCCGAGCACGGCTCTGGGACACGAGCACAGGCAAGGAGAGCACAGCCACGGGGCTGGGGAAAGAAAGGAATTTTTTTGTTGTGTTGTGGGTTTGGGTTTTTTTTTTTTTTTAATTTTATTTTTTGTCTCACGGTCTCTTGCTAAGCTGCTGAGGCGGGGAAAAAAGGAGAGGGGAGATCAATGAGGGAGGGATGGTGGAGTAGAAGGCAGTTGTGGTCTGCAAGGTGAGGGTATCTCTTGCTGGTCCTGACATCCCTCCTGCAACTTCCAAGCAGGAGAGACTGCCTGAGTCTTAAATCTGCAGCGTTTCACCAGGGACAATTTTGGGAAATTCTCGGAAGCACGGCTGGTTTGATCAAAGCTTGTTCCTCAAGGCCTCTCCTCTCTCTCCCTGCAAATTTCAAGTATCACAAAATCGCTGAGGTTGGAAAAGCCCTCTAAGGCCATCGAGTCCAAGCTGTGACCGATCTCCACCTTGTCCCCGGCCCAGAGCACTGAGTTCCACCTCCAGGCCTTCCTTGGACACCTCCAAACCTCCGTGGGCAGCCCCTGCTGAGGCCTGAGCACCCTTTCTATGCAGAAATTCCCCCTGATGTCCAAGCTGAGCATCCCCTGGCACAGCCCAAGACTGTTTTGTCTTATCCTGAGAGCAACCACATTTCACAGGGAACCGAATGCATCCTGCCTCCAAAATATTGATCCCTGAGAGCTGCTGGCTTCCAGATCCCAGAGCTCTGGCCACTCGTGCCTGGGAATGCTTGGAGAGAAGCTATCAATGAATATCAAGGAGCCCTAATCGTTTTCCTGGAATGGAGCTTCTAATTTCAAGTTTCTGAACACTGCATAATGTTTAGAAAAGAAACACCCCAAACCCAAACACTACAATCCTTAGAAAACAGGGATTTTCCCAGTGGCATAGTCTTCGTGTGCTTCAAGACCGTGCTGCAGCAATCCAGGACAAAACATGGATATAACAGCAAGTTTTAAACTCAGAAGTCATCAGAAACAGCTGAAAAGGGGAATCTGAAGGAGTGTGCTCCCATACAAACACATGAGGAAGGGCAACTCACACAAGAACAGGGCGAAGAATGAATCTTTGCAGTGGTTTGAATGTTCCTGCTGTACTGGACAATCCATGGCAAGGAAAGCACATTCCTGCAGCCTTGCCCTGTCCCATCAGTCCCCAACTCCCACCACAGCAGTTCCAACAGTGAGACCATTCAGCGTTGGGAAGATGATAAAACCATGGTGAGAATTCCAAAAATCTCCTTCGAAACTTTTTACTGCTGTTTTTTTTCCCTTTTTTTTTTCCATTCATGACCTAATAAGGGATTTAAGGGCGAATTTTCAGAAGTGCTCAGTGGATTCTTCCCCTCAGTTCTGCAAACACACAGAGCCAAGTGCTGTGAGAGATGGTCATTCTCTCTTCAAAGCCAGATATGTATTCTCCAAGAAAAACCTCTTAAAAATCAAATCAGAGATAAAGAACCCATCACAGATTTAAGGAAAATAATTTTTAAAAAGAGAACTTTCTGGAATAACTTCCAGTAACCCAGGACTGTTGTGACACAGCCCCAGTTTTTGGGGTGTTTGTGGTGTATTCTCACCTCTGACAGATTTTATGCCTGCATTGCAACCCAGCACCTCCTGATCAATTCTCTGCACTCTCCATTCCCTCAGTCACTTTCTTTTCTCCAAATCCTTTTCCTAAAAGAGCTGCTACTCCCCAGGTCGATGCTGTTTCCCTCTTACCACACAGAATAATTCTAGAACCTGTTTCTTGTTACTCACTTTCACCGGTTTAATTCTCCTTTTGCAGCGAGGAATGTCGTAAGGAAAGCCGGGCTCGGAAATCCATGATTTCCTGCCAGTTAATTCATTTCAGCAAAACAGGAGGCAAGGTGATATTGCTGTTTAATGTTGCAGCCCCTCTGCAGCACTCCCCGGGGGCTCGAAGGGATCCCATGTGTGCCTCCATCCCTGCCCCACTGCCAGCACCAAGTGCCACCTTGGGCCAATTTAGGCTCTTCCACCCCCAAGCCATTTCATCCCGTTTGCAACTTTTGTGAATTTAAACATCAAAGCAGGAACAAGAACCAGTGGAGGTGCGAACCACGGGTCCTGCAGCCCTGGCTGGGGTTCCTGTGGCCTCATGCACGACACAAGTGACTCCCTTTCATTTGAGAGCTCAGGCTGGATGCAAAAGTAGATTTAATGTTATAAAGCAGAGTTCTGCTTAAAAATTGTGCCTGTGTGGAGGCACAGAATGGTTTGGGTTGGGAGGGGATCCTTGTCCCACCTTCCACCATCCCAGGTTGCTCCAAGCCCCATCCAGCCTGGCCTGGAACGTTTCCAGAAATGGGGCAGCTCTTTGGATGAGCTGTGCCCGTGTGTGTCACCCTGCCCAGCCAGGTTTGGGGATAACTGCAAAATCAGGGCTCCCCAGGGCAGCCTCAGCATCCCTGTGCTCAGACAGGAGCTTCATCTCCCTCCCAGTCCCATTTTCTGACACACAGAGAGCACATTTGCTGCGGGAAGAGAAGGGGGAAGCCTTATTCAGGGAGGAGATGGGGAGAGAACCCTCAGCCTTACTGCAGACCTACCCCATGAGTATCCCCAGGAGCTTCCTCAGGGATTCCACACTGAGCTTCCTGATCTCCTCACTTATAGGAGGGAGATTATTGATTAGGATAATGAAATAAAGTGAATTCCCATTGAACAACTGGTGATTCCAACTCCATTCCACCCCATTTTCACCCACTCTCCATCGTTAATCGTGAACATTTTCATTGCAACTTGTTAGCTAAATCCAGAAGGATTTGATGTAAAATCCATACAACTGCTTCATTCCTGGTGGGATCTCCACACACAGATCTACAGCATCTCCTCCTCCTGTGTTACTCCCTCTAGAAATACTTTTGCCGGGTCGTACACCAGGGCAAAATAATCCACATTCCAGTAACACACCGAAATCCAAGGTTTTCTCTTCCCCCCAGCTCAGCCTTGCCAGGCCACAGCACGCAGCAGTCAGCTGCAGTCCAACCAGCCATTTCTCTGCCTTTGAAGCTATTATTAAGAAAAATATTTAAGATAAAAATATTTTTATATTTTGCTTCTGCTGGCCAGCGATTGTCCCGCAGTCTGAAATATTAACTGCTGGCGAGAGGGACTTCAAGCTTTCTTTTAGAGAGGGAAAATTCTTATGCTGTCAACCAGGTGTCTGAAGGGCTGCTGCTTTTCACTGTCGATTTTTCAGGAAGCAATGCAGATGCACTGAAAGAACAGCACTTAAAATTAACATTTTAATTTGATTTAGAGGTAAATTCTGCTCCTGTCAACTGCTACTCAGGGAAGCTGTGGCTGCCCCATCCCCAGCAGTGCCCAAGGCCAGGATGGAGACCTGGTCTCTTCTCTTTTTGAGATAATGCTTTAAAAATTCCTTCCCTTAAATCAGGAATGAGTTCTTTATCTCTGTTTTGATTTTTAGGAGATTTTGCTTTGAGAATACAAATATCTGCCTTTGAAAAGGAGAATGAGCATCTTTTACCTGCCTGGGTCAAGGGCCAGATCAAGAATCTGAAGCTTCACTGCTCCTTATATTCAGCAGGAAAATAAAAAGCTGAGTTACTTTAAAAATAAATAAATAAAACAAAAACCAAGACACTCCCCCCCTAAACAAACAAACAAAAAAATGCTTACAACTTTTCCAACCCATTTCTGGATACGATACTTGTTA
>VYXF01010927.1:118220-143280 GCA_013397295.1 Polioptila caerulea
AAAAAATTAAAGCTCTCAGTACATGTTAAGTGACAGGTTTTGTTCAACATTTTTAATTAACTGAAAATAATAATAAATTTTTAAAAATTAGATCATTCAATTCGCAGTGGAATCTGTTTTGCTACATCTGGGACATCTTAGTCCTTTTGTGCTTACTCTTTTCTGGTACTAAAATCAGGTCAGTTCAGGTCAGAGCTCAATTTTTCAGCTTTTCTGAAATAAAACACTACAAAAAATATTCAAGTCTGGCCATTTTCATAGTTTTCCATTTTCTGATGGAAGCTGCTTTCCAAATCCTACCTCCAGTGTTTTTTTCTTCTTTCAGAAAACAATTATCTGCTTCAAAAACACCCAACTTTAGTTCAACCTGGACAGAGCTGCCAATTTACCACTGATCTTTTTTTGAATTTTAAGATCCATAAATGCATTAAAAAAAATATGGACAACTGAGAGGATGACTCTGAGCTGGACATTCTAATTTTCCACACCAACCAGGGCTGCCCTGCCTTGGTGGACATGAACCCAGGACCCAGAGCTGAGAAAAAAAGGAAAATCTGGCACTGAGGTTTTTTTCCGTGCCACTTTCTGGCTGCTTTATTCCTTCTTGTGAAATGCTTGCTGAACAAAAACATCCCATGGCTCACAGACTTTTCAACTTAGGGTCTTCAGCCCCACATATTTTTCATATTACTCATATTCCCCTGCTTGAGTTAAACTCAAACAGGCCTGGAACAACTTCATTAACATAAAACCACATGATAATGGGAAACAGAGCCTTTTAATGGTTTATTTTCTTATTATCTTGTGATATATTTCATCTTCTCCCCCTTCTCCGAGTGCTACTACATTCTGGTTTCACTCTGCTGCCTGGGCCTGGCAGGGATTGAGCATCCAACACTGGATTCTGGAAATTCAGGAATTTTTAAGCTCATGGGATCAGTCTGGTACCAGGGTGATCACAAAAGCTCCAGAAAAAGTTAAAAAGTAAAGGCCTTTATTTATTTTAAATCCATGTATGAGATACTCTGTTCTACCCTGAATAACCCAGCAGTGTGTCACACTTCATCTGAGGGGAAAAAAAATGGGTTTACCCTTGAAATTTGGTAAGAATTCCTAGGCTGGGATGCTCAGGGAATATGGCAAGGGAAGCTCTTTTGCAATACCACATTTTCTTTTTGTCACAAGACCACAATTTCAAAATTTAGCAGTTGCAACATTTTTTAGGAAGGTTAAAGAAACTAGAAATTGCATCTGGTTCGGGGTGACTCTTCTAAACTATTTCAGACATTCTTGTAATAATGAATAAATAAATCTTTACAGGATTTCTACTTTAAAATAGTTGCTTTATTTCGCTGCCTTTTAAAACATATCTTAAAAATCTTTCCCAACAGTTTAAATGCTAAAGAATTGCCACAACATCCTCACTATTTTGTCCACATTAGGTTAAACACTGATTAATCAAAAACCTCCAGGTAAGTGTATTATGTCTGGCTATAAAGTCCATTAACTTGGTATTTACTCTGTATTTACTCTGTTGCTTGAGAGGCTCAGGAGCAGCCTTAGCCTCATCCCTAAAAAAGGAACGGCAATTCCTGGGATCCACATTCTATCACAGCTCCAAGTGGAATAAATGGGAGATGGAAATCAGGGAGATATATTAGCACCACTCCTTATTTTTCATTCCCCTCTGCCTCTGCCTCCCGAAGAATATTGGTGATGAATTTGCAAATGGCTCTGGCTGATGACAGAGTTTTTTTAGCCTTCATTATTTATCCCCCCCACTGCACACCTCCATCAGGGATTACAGTGACAAATGCAGGAATAAAAGGCAAAGACAATATTGCAGCGGCGCGGTGTAAATCTCCTTTTACGCATTATTATTTTAAAGAAATCCATTATCCCACCAGGCTCGGAGGGGAGGACAAGGTTACATAAGAGCTGGTAGAGGCAGCTGGGGGTCACCTGGAGACAGAGCCCCGCTGCCACCGCCCCGGGATGCTCGGTTTCCCTGGAAAATGGGATTTTCTTGCGCGTTCTTCCTCTCAGTTCCTCTCTTTGCTTTGGTTTGGCAGAGGCAGGAGGTTGCTGAGTCCTGCCCGCCACAAAGCAGGCACAGAGGTGTCACCAGAGTGTCTCAGTGTGGGTTGCTCGTGGGAGCAACCACACATCAAGGCTGAGGGAAGAATAAACCCTCCTCTGCCAGCCCAGCGTGTTCGACCTCTCGCTGGAGCTGTGGAGAGAAGGGTGTGTGGCGATGGGAGAGGAAAGAGGGAGAAATTAGCACTGCCTGGGGATGGTTTTTCTCTGTTGTGGGGCCCTAATTCACCATGACCTGGACAAGGGCCCAAACTTGTGTCGTGTGGGCCACCCACAAGCTCTTAGGTAGCAGAACTCCTGCTCTGCCCAGGCTCCAAGCCTTCCATGTGTCCTTTCTCCAAAGCCTTTGAATAAATGAACAAAAAAATGTCTCCTTGTCCCCTCTTTCCCTCTTCTCTTTGCCCAGAGACAGGGATTAAATCCTGGGCAACGTCTTCCAACACAGAGCTAAGGAGGGCTTAGCACAGGCTCCCTCTCCACCCCTCCAGCAGCGTCAGAAGGGGAGGAAATGCTGCTCCTATCGAGAGGAAGGAAAGAGGAAAACAGATGGAAAGTCCTCAGAATTGGAACAAGTGCCTCTCAAACAATACAGCAGGTCCCTTTTACTCCAAAATAACAGAGCCCTTCTGTGGAAATCTAAATACAATCAGGGCATCGACAACAAAGATAACAGGGAAATAATTCTGTGAACCTGGACCCGGGGCCTGTTTGGTGAGAGCCGCCAAGTGCAGGCCCCGGCCCCATCCAGCCCCTTCCAGGCAAAGCCAGGCTTTGATTTCACTGGATTTATTTATTGTTTAAACCCTGCAACAAAAGACTTGGGACTAAAATACCCCCAGCTTGCACCCACCAGCCACCCATGGGCAGGGATTTATCACCAGCTCGGTCCTTGTGCTGCGATTCCCTGGATTATTTCATCTGCTCAGCAAATCTACTCTGGTTTTGTGCTTTTTCACTGACAGATTTCTGAGGAAATCTATGGTGCTCTGATTAAGCTCAGTCCTAAAATGTCACTGGGGTTCTTTCTCTGTGTGCTTAAAGGATAAGATGAGACTAAGGGTGGTCAGCACTCTATAAAATTTATATGTACACACTATATATATATACTTATATATACGTAGAACAGTATATTGAGTATACAACAGTTCTGCTTCTCCTCCTGATGATGCAGCTCAATTAAATCCAAATAAACACATAAAAGATCAGAAAAAGATCAAATATGAAATTTCTCAAAACCCTAATAAGGGCTAAATTCTCATTTGATCATCTTGTACACTCAGGACTGTCAGTAACTTCCCCCAGTCATCAATGTTTGAAAGAACTTTTAGGAAAACACTTGATTTAGATTTTTTTTTTTAATATTCTGAAGTACAACAAATTCCATCCCTTCATAACTGGAAATAAATGATTATCAAAGATACTGTTTTGAGCTTTCAATTCTAATTTAGATGTCCCAGCATTTGCTTCCCAATGGAAACACCAGAAAGGAAATGTCTTGTGTGGAATGTGGGCACTTACAGCTTTCTGAAAAATTGGGTTTCTTTAAGATGTCCAATATTGGAAACTTAAGCTCTCCAGTTCTCTTTCAAAATGTAGACTATGGTTCATTGATTTCTTCCCTTCTGAACTGAGGGACTCAGTCAAGGGGCTTGAAAATAAGATACTTAATAGTAATTTTAAACCCCCTAATTTGTTTGCCCTCCCCCATGCTCCCTATACCTTCACAATAAATCCTTTGAAAAACTGGAAATGCTTTAGTGAAAAGCCTGATGGGAAACGTTAAAAAATATCAGGCCAGCAACATCAAGTTATCTCTGTTATTTTAGGCCAAACGTGTTTCCTGCTTTTTTCCCCTTCAGACTCCCTCCAGGCCTGCAGCGGAGCCTGGGCCGTGTCCCATCCACGGCAGGTCCCTGGTGCTGGGGTTCCCTGGGGAAAAACCTCCTCCTGCAGCAGCTCCTCCACCTGTGCAGAGCCCAGGGGCCCTGAGCAGCTCCCAGCCCAGCTCGGGAAGAGTTTATCCTGACAAAATCCAAACCCAGCTGCACATTCCATGGCTGCTGCCGTGGGTCCCACCAGGAAGGAGCCCCGTGACTCCTCAGCTCTGACATGGGGGACACCTTGAGTGGAGACTTTTCCTCTATAGGGACTTTGGTTTTAAAGCATTAATATTTCATAAAATGCAACACCTGAAAGCCCACTGTGCCACCGGTGCCTGAAAAACTGCCATGGGAACTACTGCAAGACACAAAAATTGATGGAAAAAACATAAAAATATTTCCATAACCCCTCACTGCAGCCGACGAAAAGGGTTATTATTGCACCTCGGTGCTCCTGTCCTAATAAAACAGAAATTAGTGTGTTTAATAACAGTGCAGAGGGAAGGCTGTGGAATACAGCAGTGGATAATTTGTCAGTGATTAGAAGGTCAATGGGTCAACTCAGGAACAACCCAGTGGCCTCACCTGGGGGGAGCCCTGTCTGTAACAGGAGAAAGCCCCTCCTTTGTCCCAGCTATGTCACCATGGAGCCTTATCAAAATAGAGCTGGGACTTATCAGTCACGAGGGAGGCAAAGCCAGGTGACTGCAGAGTCCATCGGCAGGGCCTGCAATTCCCACACTGTGCTTGAAATCCTTTTAAAAAACAAGAGTTATTTTTTCCCCAATGTAAATATCTCCCCCTTTTTAAAAAAAAAAAAGGCTGATTGCACTTCCATCACAAACTTTTTTTTTTTTTTTTTAATGGGATTACATCACTTCTGCAGGGATATTTTTAAATCACAGTCATCTCAAGTGGGAAATTCTGCAGGAATAACAATGTTTCTCTCATTCCAGTTTGTAATCCCAGCACCACTCACTGCTCCCCCACTGCTGGATAACTCCAGGTCTGTTAAACACAATGCTGGTCTCAACACTGAATAAATCCCAGCCAAAAAGATGCTTCTTGATAACCCAGGAAGGTGAATTTGTACCTGCCAGCCCTCAAACTCAAAATTCTGTATTTTCCTGCACGCCTTTGCTGGTGTCACTGACAAGGGGCAGCCACGCTCGCTGCACTCTGTTGGGTTTGGTGGCAGCAGCTGTAACCAGGGAGGAAAATCCAGAGCTGTAAACCACAGGCCCATGGAAATCCTGGACATTTTCCCATATTTGTATATCCCTTGTAGGGTGCAGGTTTTGTGTGCACCCAGCCAATTCCAACCATCCCTCTGTGTGTGCAGTAATGTCATTTAAAGAGGCCACAACTCCGAGCAAATCCCTCTTGTACCAGAGGCCAGAGCGACAAAAACTGCACAGAACCCCAGGAAACTTTAGACCTGAACAGACAGAAAAAGACAGATGAGAAACAAAACCCCAGAAACCCAAACCCTAGAGATGTGGTTTGGTCAAGGTGATGGAGTGAGGACCACGGATCTGCCTGGGTTTTTACTAAATCCTATTTTAAAGCATTTGATGCAAAACTCTCTGTGTTTTTCACTTCTGGGGTTCCTGGGAGCTGAGCCCAGTGCCAGAAATGCTGGGATGGGCACTCAGGGCTACACGAGCACCAGTCCCTGTCCTGACCCTTCTCAGGAATTCCACAGGGCAGGAACAATCCTGCAAAGTGCTGAGCACATTTCCTGGGAGCATCCCATCCTGTCAGCGACTGCCACAGGGCTCCCCTGCCCGGAGCTCAGAGTTCCACAGAGATCACAGGTGTCACCTTGGCAGAGGTTTTCCTAACAGTGTGTTTAAGGTATCATGTGACCCGATATTCCTTTCAAAATTTAATTCACAAGTAGCCAGCAAAGACGATTTCTGGTCTTTGAAAAGGCTGAAAGTTCACTTATGCAAATAACATTAATTAGTTAAACGTAAAATAATAATTTTTTAAATACTCAAAGTCTATTCCATTTGTTTTTAATGTAGATTACAGAAGGTTGAACATAATAACAACAATTTTCAGTGCACACAAGCACACACAGCAGCAGGTAAAGCAGCTCTGTTTCATGAGATCAGGTTCCATCCAGAGTGAAGAGACAGAAAAGCTGAATTTGAATTGATAATAACATTGTGACTTGAGCTCCAAGGAATTCCCTCCCCCCCACCCCCTGCCTTTTTTTCCCCCTTTTTGCTTAAAATAATTAAATTGGATGAGGCAAGATACCTGAGCAGTGAACTTTTCCATTCCTCCATTTCTAAGGAAATAAAATCAAGCAACAACTTTATGCAAAAGCTTGTGCTCCATGCCAGTGGGTCAGTGGCCAATTTAACCATAACAAATAATAGTCTAGCCTTTCAAAGTTTCAACTTTTTTTTTTTTTTTTAATTTTTTTTTAAGGGGAAAGAAGAATCCGAGTGCTGGACGAGAGTTTGGATTTCCTCGGCATTCTCCCCCTGCCAAGTCGCGTTTTCCCTCTGGCTGGCGACCACATCTCGCTGTGAACATCTGCAAACTGCAGCTCCAGACAGCCCCGCTGCAGCAGCTCTGGCAGCACTGGGGCAGCTCTGCTCGGGGATGATGTCATTCCCCAAAGTCACCAAATTCAGGGAATATCCACATTCAGCACCCCTTCCCTGCCGCTGCAGTTCCTACAGCCCTGGCTGGGGAGGAGTTAACATGTTTCAGTTCTGAGTTAAGGAACAGTAAAAGTTTTAGTCCAGAGACACTTTTTTCCTCCTTTCTGATAGTGATTGGCTTCCCCTGCACCTCTTTTGTTTTGAGAATTTTGGAGTATGCAGACTTGTGTAATGCAGAGATTGCTTCCAATTTAATTTAGTTGTTTTGTCTTTTATCATAATGGAAATGAGCACAGGATCCTTCCCAGGCTTTCTGCCATGAAAGAGGAGGCAGATTTCACTGCTGTGGCTCTCCAGGATGATGGGGGAGGGAGAGCAGGGGGAGAAGGATTAAATGAGATGCTCATGGAGGGTCAGACAGCAACTTCTGCATGGCCAGCAAGCCCCAAAACTCTGCTCATGCACTCTGTGAATTAACATCTGCCCAAGTACTGCAGGGGATCTGCTGGGTGTCATCCCCTAAGAGTCTGAAAAAGTCCTTGAGCCCTTTCTGTGTTTTGGGTTGGGTTGATTGGTTGTGGTTTTATAGGAAGGAATTCTTTCCTTCAGGAAAGGCCCTGGCACAGGGCACCAGAGCAGCTGTGGCTGCCCCATCCCTGGAAGTGTCCCAGGCCAGGTTTGCTGGAGTTTGGGGCACCCTGGGATAGTGGAAGGTGTCCCTGCCCATGGTGGGGGGTGAAATGGGATGAGTTAAGGTTCCTTCCAACCCAGCCCGTTCTGTGACTCTCTTGTTCCTGGAGAAGAACATGATAATGAGGGACCCAATGAGTAGATCCTCTGCTTTTGGATCCAGAATTCAACGTGGATTCAAACAGACACCACACACTTTGCCCCTATTGCCAGCAGGCTGGGTTTTCTCTGAACATGTTTGATTTTTTAAGCCTGTGCTGAATGGTTTGGTCGATCACAGTGCTTTGGATTCTCAAAAAATTCATTTCAGCTGTTGAGGTTCCTTCCTGCAAGGTCCATGGCAAAAATGTTGCCAAAATACAGAGTTACACCTTCCAAAATTCGCTGCAGGAACCTGGGCTTGGTCACTGCAAACACCCCCACAAAACAGAGCCTGAGGTGGACCTTCTGAAACAGGGAAATCACAAACAGTGGCTGATGGCTTCTCACAGAATCAATCTTTGGTCTAAAAATCATCATCCAGGAGAAACATGCAAAGCTTTCTGGATTCACAAACCTTTTTCCCACTTCACAGGTCTTCCTATGAAGCACAAAATTAAAGGTGTAAAGACAACCCTTAGGGGTTTCACTTCAGGTACTACCCAAACATAACCATTTTTTGGACAGTCTGGGTTCCAGGACAGCTGGAAGTCACAAATCTCTGTGGAATGGCACATCAGACAATAGGACACCTGATTTTGGTGGCAGAAGTACTTCTGCCTGTGGGAGAAAATGGATTTCATCTCTTTCCCAGCATCCATGCATGCATCCATCCAAGTGAAAAGGTACAAGAAACATCACCCTGAAAGGGTGAAGCAGATCTTGAGAAACAAAAGATATTTGATTATTTGTAACTCTGCTTCTACTCTTAAACACATCAGGAAAATTCAGGGTTTCTCCCACCAACTGCAAGAGATTATGAACTCAACAGGAAGGTTTTATCCTTCTGGACAAAACGTGGGTCAGGATCAAATCACCTAAGCCTGCTCTTTATATGTGAATAAACACCACAGTCATTGTTGGTGGAGTAATTTCCATTGCTGTGCTTTATCTTGCTTTTAATTCTTTACAGTTTACAGTAAAGGAGCTGAAATATCTCTTGGAAAAGAGGAATAGGTACGGGAACTTTGAGACACAAAATCCATTGGGGAATAAAACTGAATTGTTACCAGGACCCTTACAACAACAACAATCAGAGAAAACCAGCCAGAGAATTCATCCCCTGGGAATTCTGCCCATGATGATGACAGGACACCACATCCAGCCTGCAATCCCACAGGCATTCCCTCCTTCACTGTGCACATCGGGTGTAAATCGCCCGATGTTTGCCCAGCCCCAGGGCAGACACAGCCCTGCATGGCCAGAGCCCCTGGGGGACTCCCAGGTATGGATGCACCAGGCCATCAGTGCATTATAATGAACAAAATGCCCAAGGATCTGAAGGTACACAACACGAAACCAACACATTCAGAAAGTTCTCCAGAGGCATTTCCCAACAGGCCGCTTCAGCCACATGATCTGATAATCCCTGTCAAAAGGCGAGAGCAGATTACACGAAATCACAGAGTTACACTGAATTATGACACTCTACAAACACGGCAGGAGAGCCTCACTTGTTGAAGCGTGGGATCAATCCAAATACCTGCTCCTCGTTCCCTTGGCCAGCTGGTGAGCCACAGCTCTCAGTGATTTGCTGGAAACCCCTGCAGAGCACCAAGTTTCTGATTGCACTGCTAAACTCTTCTCTAAACATGATTCAGCAAGACACAGCCTGCACCCCTGCAAGTGCAAGAGCTCCTCTGCTCCAGGGCTAAAGGGGTGGAGAGGAGAGAGGAAGAAACCCACACACAACACAACACAAACAGAGCCAAACCCTGCTGAGGTATTTGTCCACCTGCTCGGACTGCACAGGACTGGAGCAAAGCAAACACAATCCCTGAGCTATCAGCAGATAGCACAGTTCATGGTTAACTTCAAGTAGCACAGAACACACCTCTTGAGAAACAGCAGCAGCTCAAACAACTTCAGAACAAAACTGAAAACACACACACACACCCAGCACCTTTGGCACGGTGGATGGCCCTGGCTCCCAAAACTCAGAACTGAAAGTGCACGAGGTCACTGCTGCTGTACTTACACAGCAACGTGAGCACAGGGAAAAACCGAAATGTTCTCCAATCCCTACCCAGCAGCGTTTTTCAGGTGCCTCATTTTCACCACATTAAGCCCCAAAAGATGCTTTCTGGCCTTTAGATTTCCACCCAGAACACAAACCTCTGAGCTGTTTCTATCTCTGAGAAGGGCTCGCAGTGTGTCTAACACAGTGTTTGTGGGTGGGCCTCAGGAACTCTCCAGGATGAACAATCCCAATTGTAGCAGCTTTTCCCCATAGCAGAGCTGCTCCATCCCTCTCACCCTCTTGGCCTCCTCTGGATCCATTCCAGCAGCTTCCCGTGCTGGGCCCCAGGGCTGGGGGCAGCTCTGCAGGTGGGGTCTCACCTCTGTGGGGTAGAATCTCCCCTTTCCTGCTGCCCAGGCTGTGGGATCAGCCCAGCACTCAGGGAGGTTCTGGGCTGGGGCATTTCCAGCCTCTCCCCCACCAGCACCCCAAGTCCTTCTCTCCAGGGTGGATCTGGATTCATCCCAGAGGTTGCCCTGATCCAGAGTGAAGCTGGCAGCAGAGCTAATCTCAGGTAAAACAGTATTCCCACACACAGCATCCATTAGAGCCTGTTAATATCAGGATTACAGGTATTACTAACTCCTCCAGTGGATATTAATATCATGGGTTCAACCCTTTGATGTGGAACACCCACCCTGACAAATCCCTCTCCTCACACACCAACCTTTTCTTCTTTTTTTTTTTTCCCAAGCCATCCTAAACAGAAGCCTATAAAAAAAATCTTTATTAAAATTTAGCCTGGGATTAGCAGGAGGGCAATAGCTCCGTGCCTCTCCATCCAGCACACACATTTCTCCCCCCTCATGATGAAGGAAGGCAGAGGGAGGTGATGGCTCTTTCCACCCCCCTGATTTATAACTGGCCCTGGCTGTAGGTCAAAGGAATGAGCAGCACCTGGGGAGCGCTGCCGGAGCACGGCCGAGGCAGGAGAGCAACCCCAGAGTGCAGGGGAGATAACTACCCCGGCTGGGCAGACAAATTAGATAATTAAATGGAAACAGGCGAGATAAATTGCACTTTCTTAATTGGGTTATCAAGAAACAATAGTGACTATGAATGACCTCACTGTCTGTGTAGTCTAACACTTCTCTCTGTAGGAACTAGGAGGGAGTTATTTGTCTAGGCCAGGGTTATTGTTGGCCTAGAAAATGAATGTTTAAGAACAACTGGGTTTTTTCCTCTCACCAGAAGCCATTACAGATAAAAATCTTAGGTCTGGTGATTTGGAAGTGGGAGTGGGCACAGGATGGAAGCAGGATTGCCTGAAGCTGGGGGTAGATGCCTTATCAGAGAGCTGAGGTGCAGGTCACTGGTGATGGATCTGGGCTGCTCACACCCACCTGAGTGGTTCAGGGAAGATGGCTCTGTGCTCTGTGTGTGTACAGAGAGAGGCAAAACCTCTGCAGAGCTCCTGAGATGCTCCAGAGCACACAATGGGCAGAGAGCAGGAGACTGGGAAGGAGTTTGCCCCAGCCAGGCCAAAAAAGGACCCATAACTGGGATTTTAGGGCTCAAACCCTCCCTCCACCACAAAGTCACAAGTGTGGGTCTTCATGGAAGTCAGCACTGGGAGAGGGGAGAACAGGGAAGAGTGGGAAAGTTCCCAGCTTCTCTTTGACCACAAGTGGTGGAGCTGAAAGGAATGGACAGACTCAGAACCACGGGATCCAAACCAACCTGTGCTGGAAAACCAGGATTTTCTGATTCAGACTGCTGATGCAAGGCCAGGATCAGCCCCTTTTTCACACCCACCTCGGCCCTCCTCACTCCCTGGTTGCCCTTAAGGACATGGAAGAACTTGGCTCCTGGCTGAGCCTGGCTAAAAGATTGTCAAAAGCTCAAATGGCAAATAAACTCTCTTCCTTAGAGGGTCCTGTACTACAGGGGCTTGGTATTCAGTAAATAAATTTTCACAGGAATGAATAATTCCCAAGAAAGGCTTCACATTCACCTGTGTTGACATGCAAGGCAAGGTGGCCACTAATTTCACATCTTTACAGCCCTGGTGAAAACAGACCTAGGAAAACATTGCTCCAAAAATGGGCCTGTGTAGACTGAGCCAAGCAAATATTGAGCCGGGTCACCTCTTCAGTAGAAATTGAATTACACCCACTTCTTACTATGCTGCTACACAACAGAGCCTAAAGCCATCCAAATCCACTATTTTAAGACATTCTGAATAATGTCAGGATCTTGATACTATCTGTGGAGCTATCACTCCATCAAGCTCAGATCCTGTTTGGGAAAAAAAAACAAAACCAAACTGAAAAAAAAAATAGAAATCATATCCAGAAGTCATTTGGAGCAAACCATACCAAACAACTCCCATGCTCACAGGACACGGGGAGCAGGGGTGGGAAGCTGAACGTGGACTTTCAAAGAACATTTGGAAGAAAGAACAAGCATATGGCTTATGTTTAAAAACCTCTCTTGATTCAACGACCCCGAGGCTACGGGGCTGCCTTGAAGCCCCTTGGTCTGGGTTGTCTGTGTGCTGTGTTTTGTTAAAACAGCCCCTTTTACCCTTCACTGAGTTAATGAACATTGTGATCTTGCTTGTGCTCAGTTATTAACATGCTGAAATGGATTCTAATTCCACACACGCTTCCATCTACCTCTGGTCCCCATTTAGGATGCCGAAAGTTGCTGCACCCGACCAACTTCACAGCAGAAAATGCTCTGCAGGATGTTTGCAGCTTGTTAGCTTGAACCTGAAGCACTTCCTCAAAGGCACTGCTACCTAGAGCTACTTTTACTCCAGGTTCCTATTAAGACACCACATTCTCCTTCCTTATTTTCATTCAAAATGACAGGAAACCAAAAACATCAAGTGTGGACCTTCTCCTTAAGCCTCCAAGAGATGTAATGAGAAACATTACTAAGGGCTGAATCCAAGAACATGTTTAAATATTCCAGCTCTGGAAAGGCCACTGACATCCTTCAGCTGGTTTCCCAGAATGGGACACCTTTGGGCACTTGGAGACCCAAACAAGGAAAAGAAAGAAAGGCTCTCCCATTCCTTCTGCACCTCAAGTTCAAACATCTCGAGCACTTGGGCAATGTCCAGACCCTCACTGCGGCAGGCAAGGAGTGACATCCTCATTTTCAGCAATAAGCAGCCTGAGGCACAGAGAAAAACAGATCCTGTGGCTCCTAGACAATGCATAATTGGGGGAAAAAATTAATATGAACAAAAAAGCCATGGAGTGGTTGACCAGTCACACGCTCAGTGCACAGCCTGGGTCCCTTCCTGGGTCCCAAGGCATTAAATATTAACAGGCTGGCTGCAAACTGAAGGAAAAGATGACAGGACTTTCTATCTTGAGAAATATCAGGAATTGACTCCATCAGACTCCAGTTCCCTCCAAGCCCCTGAGGATACTGGTTGCCTGGTTGGATCTGCTGCAGAGAATAGGGACTGAGAACATCCCAGTTCTCCTTCTCTCACTCTCCCAGGAACCCTCTCCCCTTTTTACTTCCCAGGGAATTCTGAAATGAGCAATTGTCCCCAGCATTTTATTGGAAATGGGTTTTTCTCTGTTAGTGGACGGGACTCTCTCCCCCCAAAATTCCCAAAATATCTGAAAACAGCTCTGTTAAATCAAACATCTCTATAGGCTGGGGTTTAACAAAGCAACTCTACAAGAATGAATATAAACGTGGTAAAGTCTTCTGCTTTTATCTTGTTAACATCAGACATGCAAATAAATCTTTCATTATTTACAACTTTGGATTTCCTGTGACTGACCATTTGCAAGCAGAGTAATAATTACATTTAATTTTAGCTAAAGTCAGGTCATTTTACTCCTAAATTTTAAAAAATAAATTAATTGAATCATCCCCCTAGCTGCTGCCAGACAACTAAAATTCGCTTTTGAATCCATTCAGCCACTTCTTAAAGGAACAAAGCCATGAATGTTCCCCCAAAAGCAGTATCCGTGATGGATAATTTCCCTTTATGTATGAGATCAATGGATATGGGTTCAACATAAAAATCACGGTTCCCATTCGGGAGATTTACATGAACTCTCTGCAGTCCTACTTTATAGTCAAGCAGGGGAGAGTTAATTATTTCTCCAGAATTTATCTTCTAAATGGATATTCAGTGGCTCTGTTATTCACCCTACTTTGCAATGAACTCTGCACTTCCCTACTTTCCTCCCAGGAAGAGGCAATCGAAGACAAAAGCCTGCAAATGATAGACAAGGGCAGAGGCCATGTCCAACTTTGATATCTTGTTGATAACGTATTGTACAATTAGATCAATTTGACAATTTCCATTATGGCTGATAAAATATTTATCGAGCCTTGGAGATGATGTCTGATCCCTGTGCCATTTGTTTCACTAATGGGGGAGATATTTACCAAATCAGGGGAAAGCATTCAAATTTCACATCCTCATAGCCTCCCCAACATTAGATTTGCAAATTACTGGCTGGAGCCATAAATTACAGCAGAGCACAGCCAGGCTGATGCCAGGCTGACAGGGTAGGTGGATGGCTGGCGATGACATTGTTTCACAGGAGCATTAATCATAGCAGCAAAGAAAATACTCTCAAATTGGTCCATAAGTCTAAATATTAAGGAATGAGAAGCGAGTTGCCGGGAGATAGCTTTAGCTGCAGCTGGAAAATTAGGAAATGAAAAACCCTTTCTATTATTTAACAAATCATCTTAATAATGTTTTATGCCGTAGTGCCAGCAAGCAAAGGAAATTCCTATTCTTGCCCATTTGCTCTTTATCCTCATTGCTCTTTAATAGGAATATTAATAATCTGAGGATTGGTGCAGATGTAGCCCGAGCTGTATTTTTCTTCTGCCGTAGCTTAACTGAAACCAGGATAAATACTGAAGGGAAATAGAATTTTGATTTCCATGTTTAAACCGTTTGCTTTGTCAGCAACACTAACAGGGGCTTGAGCTCCTCTTCTGTTCTGCTCAAGGTCAAGCACATGTTTACCTCTGTGCAGGCCAAACTTATTAAAATCCCACAAATCAGATAAACAGCAGAATCCAGCTTACCATGGGTGAGAGAGAGGCCTGTAATCTCAGGGGGAAAAAAAATACAGGTATCATTGTTGCTTTAATATGAGCCCTGCTGATTAATTTAAGAGCAAAGCACCACCTTTGCAGGGGCGATTAGACAAGGAACAGCTCCAAATGCTCCATGCTCAGGGCACTGTCAGCCCTGAGCCTCCCAGCACCCTGGCCCAGGGTTACTCAGACACCACTAAAATAAGTTGAAGGTGACACATTTGTCTGGCAGACGTAATTAAAGGTATAATGTTGGTGCTAGAGGTCAGAGTTGTGGAGTCCTAAGGCAAAAGCGCTGGGAAGGAAAGAGCTCGGAAATAAGGGAATGAAGAATGAGGCTGCCCAAGCACCTGACACCTCTCAGTGAGTCAGGGGGGAGGATTCTCTCTACTCTGCTCTCATGAGATCCCACCTGGAATACTGCAAACACTTCTGGTGCCCCCATGGAACTGTTGGAGAAAGTCCAGATGAGACCATGACATTCCCAAGGGAACTGGAACACCTCCCCTATGGAGCCAGGCTGGGAGAGCTGGGAATGTTCATCCTGGAGAAGAGAGGGTTTTGTGGAGACCTCACAGCACCCTCCAGGCTCTGAAGGGGCTACAGAGAAGGAAGAAGGACTCTAGACCAGGAGCTGGAGTGGTAGGACAAGGGGGAATGGGTTCAAATTGAAAGGGGGAAGCTTAGGTGGATATTAGGAAGAAATTCCTCCCTGGGAGGGTGGGGAGGCCCTGGCACAGGGTGCCCAGAGCAGCTGTGACTGTCCCTGGACCCCTGGAAGAGTCCAAGGCCAGGTTGGATGGGGCTGGGATAGTGGAAGGTGTCCCTGCCCATGGCAGGGGGTTGGAAAGAAATGATCCTTAAGGTCTCTTCCAACCCAAACTTTCTATGATTCAAACTAAACTGGCAAAGCTTTGTCTCTCAAGCCTGATGTTCAGTTTTTCCTACCTTTCACCGGTAAAAAACAGGTCACAGGGTTCAGAATTCCCAACAGGGTCCCAGCTGCTCAAGGGCTGTGCCTTGGTGGCTCCTGTTGATGGCTGGATTTCCAACAGACCTCCACACCCAGGGCGTACCCACATCTTCAGGCAGCTCCAGATATTATTCAGTGCCTAAATGGCATTTGGGCATCACATTTTGGGTTTTTGGACACACCACTGGTTTTAGGCATCTATTCTTCCTTTAAAAATCCATTGGAAATTTAGAGGAGAGTTCATAAAGGACCTTGACACTGAGCAGGGAAGTGTTTGCACAGTCATGGTATCAAATAAAATGCTAAAGGATGGGTTTGCCTCGAGCTTTGCCTCTGTCAAAGCCCTCAGCACTATCTCTGCCTGCTGGATTTGTGGGTTCCATCAAAAGGAGCAGCACAAGGTGACCATAATGGTCTTCTGTTGTCTGGCTCCTCCTCCCCTTCCCAAAGGAAGATGTAATTTCCTTTAATTTCCTTTTTTCACAGGGGAAAAATGTCTTAATCACCAGGGCCTGCAGACTGTCAACCTTTCCTGCTGAAGCAGCTCCTCCTGCACAAAATGAGAGACAGCAGGAAATTGTCCCCATCAGCTGAACTATTGCCTAAAGGTTTAAAGATGCTCTTCCTGTTAATAGACTGTGAATGAGTAAAATCATAAATAATAGCTGTATTTCCTCAGCAGGTTTTCTGCAATCCAAAGAACCTTTATTTGGTGCCACCAAAACAAACGAGATGATGACAAACAAACAGGAGATGCTTCATCCCTCAGGTCAGCACCTATTAAGGAGGGATTTTGTGTCAAGGAGTTACACATCCCAAAACAGGCCCACATTTTGGGGACATTCTGAGGATCCACATCTCTCCCTGCACACCTGGAGCACTGAACTGGATGGTGCCTTTTAACCCCCCCAGCTCCCACTGTCACCTGTTTCCTCTGCCTCATGCCTGCTGAACAGTTTTTACTGGTTTATGCTTCCCTAGGCTTGTAAAATGTATTTCCCTCAGGCCTGAAAGATGTGTTCCCCTTAGGCCTGTAGGATGTGCTTCTCTTAGGCCTTTAAGGTGTGGTTCTCCTAAGCCCAGAAGATGCATTTCTCCTAGACCCATAAGATGTATTCCTCCTAGACCCATAAGATGTATTTTCCTTAGGCCTCCAAGATTCATTTCTCAGCACAGGACTCCTCTCTCGTAACCTCTCCTTTATGAGAGGTCACCTTTCAGCACAGGAGAAAATTCACCTCTGAGCTCTCTGCCAAGCCCTTGGCACCCCTGTAGTGCTATATTTATATTTGCTATATAAAACAAGAGCTGGTGGAAGCTTCTCCCAGGACGTTCTGGGGCTCAGGAAGAAAGCTGAACTCCTTATTGCTCCTGATACCTCAAAACCTGGCACAGCTGCCCAAAGGCACCTTCACATTCATGATTATAGCTTTTGCCAGCCCACCACAGACCCAAAGCAGCAATAAATTCCTGCTCCTTGCAGCCCCTGACACCCTCACCCAGCCATTCCCAGTGGCAGGGGAGAAGTTGCTACACCTTTAAGAGGGAAATCTGCTGCCTGTTTGGTTTGAGATAGCAAAGTTATTGTCCTTTGGGCTGTCTGGCAGCCCCTTGTGTCCCTTGGATTTATCTCACACACATGATGCAGCTTTGTGGAAGGGATCGGGAGGGACTTTGCATTCCTCTGGTGGGATGATATGAGTTTGTATCTAAATCTGTTCCATATGACCCACCTCACATGGTCGGTGTCTCGCCGATTCACTTGGAAAGGTCAAGGAGTGTTTCAGCTGGGGCTTCAGAGTCAAGGGGTTTGTTAATAAAAAAGAAAACCCTACTCATCGAATTGGGTCTTCATAAAGGTGCTGTGAACACTCCTTATTCTTTTGCATTGATAAAATTTGGGGACAGAACAGGCACAGGTGAGGCTTCACCTGTGCGACTCTGGGTGCAGTGCTGAGGGTCTCACAGCCTTCCCACATTAGAAGACAGGGCCTTAAAACAATCTGGGCTGAATAAATTCTTCCAACCCTCAAAATCTGCTACATCAAGAGGGTTTCTCACCAGGTTTCTAACTAACAACACTTTCTGAACTGAGACACTCTTGCTTTGCTCCTGGCGCAACAGAGCTCAAAGCTGGGCAGAAAAGCAACCAAAAACCTACAAAATGTAGAGATTAAATGAATTCAAAGCCATTCCTAAAGACTTCCCAGGTCACTTGTCTCAACATTGAGCTACTGGGAACCAGTGGCAGTGACTGGGGCCAGCTCTGACCCCAGGTTTGTTGAGCAGGGTGCCCTCCCCATGCCAGAACCTTGACGTTCAAATCAACACCTCCCAACAACAAACATCTCACGGGGGATTTATCTCTGGCAGAGCAGTTCTCCTTTCTCTGGACAGCACAGCCTCACACCGAGTGCCCCCACTCCACTCCCATTTATATTTTTGGGATCTGATGGCAGACATCATACCCCAGACTACCAGAGCAGTAAAGCAGAACACAGCCAATATTTTTGCAAGGAGAGAATTTGAGGGAGGGGTGTAAAGTACACCTAAGATTTTTCTTATTGTATGCAATGATTTCTAGAATTTAAGTCTCTCCAAAGGGTTAAAATTTCAAATCATGAAAAACAAAGCAGAGAAAGGAATGAGCAGAGAACTAAGTTTTAGCCAGGGCTGCTGCATTTTCTGATTGCCAGGTCTGAAGATCATGAATAGGGACAGAGCAGGGACAAGTAAAATGCTTAGAGATATTACTCTGAGGTTCTGATTTCAGGCAAAAGAAAATCAAGCTTATTTTTAACCAGCAGGTAAAAGGAGGGTTCAGGTAGATGGTTTCTATCTTAATGTTTCTGCTGAAATTTGAACAACTGTGCTGCAGTTCTGTGCCTCACCTCTTTGAGGGAATTGCAGGTAACACAGAAATACCTGGTTCTCATCACGCAGTACAAGCCCTTGAATTACCAGGGATCCTCAGACAGTAATGCTGTTTAATTCCAGCCCCCAAAACATAAATGAACAAAAATAAATCTCTGAAAATCACCATACCTTAAAAAAAAAAAAATCCATATTGGTATTGGCTGGGATGATGCTCTCATGTCTGAGCACAGACAGGCAATAGAAGAATTCATTCAGAAGTACTGTTGAAAAATCTGATTATTTCTACAAGTTTGGATATTAAAATCCATCCAACCTCTCTCAATCAGGTTTGACACATCCTGCTTCATTGCTGGTCCACAGAACTCACACAGAACCCAGCCAGGAACAAGAGTAAAATTTTTAGAATGTCATTGACTGAGAACTGCATTTGAAGTCCCCACTGTGTTGTGTATTCATGAGCAGCTTTTGTCCCCTCAGATGGAACACTGATAGATTAACAACTGACCATCTCCAAAATCAGCACCTTCACTTCCTTCCCGATGCAGACACTTAAAAAAAATTCCCTTTTCTGTGTGCCTATCATGAAGAATCACAGCAGGTTTGGGTCGGAAGGGACCTTAAATCTCACCCAGTGCCACCCCTGCCATGGGCAGGGACACCTTCCACTATCCCAGGTTGCTCCAACCTGGCCTTGGACACTTCCAGGGATGAGGAAGCCACAGCTTCTCTGGGCACCCAGGGCCTCCCCACACTCACAGGGGACAATTCCTTCCCAATATCCAACCCGAATTCCCCCTCTTTCAGTTTGAACCCATTCCCCCTAATCCTGTCCCTGTCTGCCCATATAAAAAGCCCCACTCCTTCATTTTTAAGCCATCCCAGGTACTGGAAGGCTGCAATAAGTTCTCCCTGAAGCCTTTTCTCCTCCGTGCTGAACATCATCAGCACTCTCAGCCTGCGTGAAGCTCTCAGAACCACCAAAGGGGAGATTTAGGAGCTTGAATTCATTTTAGAGGCTGCATGAACACGCAGGAGCCACAGTGGCCTCTGTCACCACACCCTGAGAGCAGGCCAGTGGTGACACAACAAACCCGGGGCTCCTTCACACCAGCACTGAGGACGTCACCCCAGTTTTCCCCTCGCTTAGAGAAAGCTTTCACCAACTCCTCTCTCCAGCAGGCCTGGTGGGTGGCCAGTGATTTCCCTGCTGCACTGGCAACTCCAAGTCCTAATCCCCCTGCTAATTCCCGGGGCTGACTCGCTTTGCTGGCCAGGGATAAGTCGTGTCCCCGGGTCCCGCACACGGTGACCGGACACCACCTCTCCCCGCTCGCGAGCGAGCTCCGGGCCCGAACAAAAGGCAGCCTGTTTGGTCACCCTTCCTTCAGAGAGGCTTAAGGACATTTTTGTCATTTTTGAACAGCTAATATCTTGCAGAGGGGGGCAAAAAAAAAAAAAAATAATAAAAGTTTGCTCTAATCTCTTTAAATTTAATCTTTACTTCTTGAAAACTCTGAGCACAGATGCTTAGTGCTGGACTATGTTCCATTAGACTAATTAGGTCAAGATTACCTACAACGGTATGACTCCACCAACTCAATTTAAATTCCCTCCCTCCTGTCCCTAAACTTGCACTGTTTGGAATTTTACTCCTTTTTCTCTTTCCTCCCCCAGAGAGCACAAAGTGTGTGGGCAACTATTAATAAAAAGAACTAATAATGAAATAAAATACCGGAGTGAATGAATACCAGAGGGAATCACAGAATCCTGGAATGGTTCGGCTTAGAAGGGACCTGAAAATGCATCCAATTCCATTCTCTGCCACAGGCAGAGACATCTTCCACTGTCCCAGGCTGCTCCAAGCCCTGTCCAAGCTGGCCTTGGCCACTGTCAGGGATGAAGGGGCAGCCACAGCTTCTCTGGGCACCCCGTGCCAGGGCCTGTCCCCTCTCACAGGGAACAATTTCTTCCCAATACCCCAAGGCACCGTGCCCTCTGACAGGGGAAGTCATTCCTTGTGTCCTGTCCTTGTAAACAATCTCTTTCCATCTTTTCTGTCAGCTCCTTCAGGCACTGGAAGGCCACAATTAGGCCACTCTGGAGCTTCTCCCACCCAGGCTGAACAACCCCAGTTCCCTCAGCCTTTCCTCCCAGCAGAGCTGCTCCATCCTTCTGATCATCCTGGTGCCTCCTCTGGACTCTCTCCAGCAGCTCCAGGTCCTTCCTGTGCCACTGAACCTGAGCTTTAACCCCACTGCCTGTCCATTCCCTCTCCAGACCGTCCCAGGAGCTGATTTCCCCTGTTCTGTGAAATTGTCCCCAGAAAAATCAGCAATTCAGCTGGAAGGACTCTGCTGTGGCCTCGCAGGCCCTGAGGGTGCAGGGGTAAGGGGAGCAGCCAAAAGGGAGGGTTCAGCCCCACCTGGCAGGAGCAAGTACAGGTGAGGTCTGGCTGGGCAGGCACAGCTGGGATGGTTCTGCTGGCCCAGTGACAGGGGCACAGGAGGTGGCAGAGGCACAGGAGGTGACAGGGACACTGCCCCCAGTCCCTGCAGCAGCCCTGAGGTGCCATGTGCCACCTCCTGCCACGCACAGAAAACATTTCAAAGAAAAGCAAGTGCTGCAACGTCTGCTTTAAACATTTCATAACAGATCTGTGGGATCACAGAACATCCTGAGCTGGGAGGGACCCACAGGGGTCACCCAGCCCAGCTCCTGGCCCTGCACAGACACCCCAAAGTGCCACCCTGCACCCAGGAGTGCTGTCCAAGCTGTCCTGGAGCTCTGGCAGCCGGGGGCTGTGGCAGCTCCTGCTCCCCTTTGGAGGGGATTGTGCCACAGAGTGACCTCAGAGAGGCAACACAACACCAACGCAAGCACTGAGGCTGCAGTTTATTCCTGCTCACTAAAAAGTGAAGTAGAATCGGGTGAATTACTAATCCGTTGATATTTTCAAGTTTTCTTCCCTCAAAATATAAATTGTAATGTTTGGAACCTTTTCATACTCTGTTAAAATGCCTGAAACAACTCGGGATAATTCCATGATAAACAGCCTCGGGAGGATAAGGTGTGAAGTGCCTGGTGTGGCTCAGGTATCATTGGGCTGGATTTTGCTTCTCCCTCTCACAACTGACTCCTGATGACCAGAAACAACCCTCAGGAAATCTTTATCAGAAATTCTGGTTATCTTCAGGGTAAAGGCTTTGAGAAAGTCAAAGGTTCCCCATGATTTAAGCAAGAGCAAACTCAGAGCAGTTCATTTTTCATCCCCCAAATGTTTAAACACAAGCATAACTTTACACACTCATTCACCCGGTGATGTGTATCAAATGTGGGCTTGTCATTTCCTTTTCTTAAAAATATGTTTTATCCGACTTAATGTGGAATTTATTTAAGTCACAAGATCAGTTATTAATATGTTCTTTCAATTTTGGGAAGATATGAATATCTCCTTTGGCTGTGCAGCATAATAGTCCATTTATCAGCGAGAGAAGCCTCTGGAGGGATGAGATTTTTTTTATTTCAAATACACTTTAGCAGTTATTGGAAAAGATTCAGTGTTTTTCTGGGAGAAATATGTCATGAAAGTAGAAAGATGAGGGAAATGCTTGTATGCAGCACAGGCTTTTCTCTGATAGCAGCCTGGTGCCCGTCTGGACAGATCCCTGAAGACACAAGAAATCCCAATTAAATCATGAGTGCAGAGCTCTGCCTACATGGAGCTGATGTCTGGATCAAGACCTTGGAATGTCAGCTTCGAAATTTCCCTGGCAATTGCATCACACGGCCTCCTGATATGAAAAACTCGAGTGCAGGCAGGCATTTCCCTCCTCTTTCTATTTTAGGGACTTGTACCTCTAAGGAAAAAAAGAAAAAAAAAAGATGACAACAACACCAAACCAAAAAAAAAAAAAACCACCCCGAAAAATCAAACAAACAAAAAACTGCTGCATTCAGCAGGAAAAGTGTGAAAAGAGGGAATCTGAGGGGTCAGTGATCCACGGAGTAGCTGATTAATTTCAGTCTGATAATATCCTCCAATATTTCAGTCAAATCTGTGGCACGAAGTACGACATGAAATACAACACATATTTGATCTCTCTCACACTAAGTCAGAGCGAGGCAATAAATATTTCCCTACGGAATGATTTCCCTGTAAGCAGATTTACTGTAACACAAATCACAATTTACTCATTTCAGAGCATTAAAAGCTCATCAGCCTCTCACTGGAACTCGGATCACTGGAAGAGGATCCCACAGCACAACTCCCAGACAGTATCCATAGGGAAAAAAACAAACTGCTATAGATGTTTTACCCACTAAGTTTAGGGCATGGGACTGATTTTAGTTCTCTTTGTAGCCATCAAGAAGACAGGAAAAAATAAGATTATTAAAAGGAAAACAATAAACAATGGTGGCCTTTTAGTGACTGGGTGGTTATGTTTAGAACTAACATTTCCAAACTCAAATTGACAGGAACTAAACACAATCAGGCTTGGGTCAAACAAAACTTCTGCAAGTAAAACAATGAAAACTCTACTGGCTCCAGCAGAATTCCCTGCCTTGGAAAGGTTAATTCTCTCTCCTCACTCTCACAAATCCATAAAAAATTATGTGTTTGCTGCATCGAGAAGTGAGGAAATAATATCTTCCCAATAAGCCAAAAACTATGTGCAGCAAAGAGAATATAAAATAAAAAGCGTGCAAAAAAGGATTTGGAGAAGGTGGAATTCTGGCAAGTCCAAACACAGGCGTTAATGGATTTTTTAATAACTCAGTGCCACACAGTAATAGGGAAGCACCTGCCAAAAGCACAGCAAGGTCAGGCAGGTGTCGCATCCACGTTACAGCCCGAGAAATTCTGCGAGCATTGGCTCTGACCTTCCCCAGCACCACCCCCGAAACGCTCTCGGAGCAGCACTGAGGGTTTACAACTTGCTTTTTCCTCTGGTCCGTTTTCTTTTCTTTAGACGTGTTTGTTTTGTTTGCCCAAAATAAACACAAGCGCTTTGGGATGCCCACGCTTCCCCTCTTCCCCACCAGCCCTTCCCCGCTCCCACTCCGACCGCGATCCCACAATTATTTGAGGAGGGAAAGTGTCGGAGCACACTGGGAGCGAGTCAAAGCCCTGGGCAGGCAGAGCAAACAGCGCAGTGGGAGCGTGTTGGTGTAAAAATCCACCCTGGGGGCTCCTCTGGCTGCCAGCAGCCGAGCAGGGAGCGTGGCCGGGCACCCCTGGGGGCTCCGTCCCCACCCAGCCCAGCTCAGTCCTGGCAGAAACTCGCTTTGACCGATACATTCCCTCTCATCCGCATCCCAAAACAGCCCCTTCCCCTGCCCGAGGGGTTCTGCCCGTGCCCAGAGCCCTGGAACCCGGGCACACACGGGTGAGGGATGGCCCGGGTGGCAGTGGCATGCAGGCTGACCACACACCATGGCCCGGGCACATGGAAATACAGAATGTCCTGAGCTGGAGGGGACCCACGAGGATCATTGATCAGCTCCTGGCCCTGCTCGGGACACCCCAACAATCCCACCCTGGGCATCCCTGGGAGCGTTGTCCAAACCCTCCTGGAGCTCTGGCAGCCTCGGGGCCGTGCCCATTCCCTGGGGAGCCTGGGCAGTGCCGGCACCCTCTGGGGGAAGAACCTTTTCCTGAGATCCAACCTAACATCCCCCAGCACAGCTCCAGCCATTCCCTGGGTCCTGAATCCCTGTGCCAGGGAGCAGAGATCAGTGCTGCCCTTTGTGGGGAAGCTGCAGCCGCCTGCGCTCTGCCCTCAGCCTCCTCTCCTGCAGCTGAACACACCAAGCGCCCTCAGCCGCTCCTCGTGTGGCCCCTCCAGACCCTTCCCCATCTTTGCAGCTCTTTTTTAGACACTTTTCTGGCTCTTCTGGCTGCCAGGACACCGCTGCTGCCATGGCCAAACCCCGGCGTGCTGACCCAGCCCCAGCCCCCTGCTCAGCCTGGGACCCCCGGCCGCCCTCCCCAGCCCCCCGAGCGCTGCTCCCCTCCAGCTCCGGGGGCAGGTCAGAATATTTAAACAGTTGTATATTCACAGCCCACAATGGAGGGACGAGAATTACCCAAGGACAGGGTTAGCCGTGCGATCAATGCATAATCAGATAACTGCTCCAGCTTTTTTACAAGTCTTTAAGCAAAGATCAGCCACTCAAATTCTAATTCCTTTTGCTAATTAAGCAGCCTGTTAATTGCTCTCGGGGTCTCTAATGCCATGTCATTATGCTTTTTAACAGCCTGCTTGACATCAATAGGGCTGCGAGCTCCACACAAACAAAGCGGGCACCCAGCACTTACTGAATTAGGCGGCCGCGGGCGCTGGCGCTGCGCCTCCCGCGGGCGGCACTTCGGTACCGCGGGACAGCACCGGGTTAGCCCTGTCCAACCCTCCCCAACGGGGCTGGGCCCGCGGGCAGAGCCGCAGCATCCCCCGGCCCCACCACCCCGCAGCCCCGGCTCGCCTTCCCGGGAACAGTCCCCTCGGGGACGCGCCTGACTCCATCCCCATCCTTATCCTCATTCCCATCCCCGGCCCTGTCCTCATCCCCATCCTCATCTCCATCCCCATCACCGTCCCCGTGCCCGTGCCCGTCCCCACCCCCCGGCCCCGGGACGCTCTCAGCACAACATGTGGCTGCAGCTGAG
>VYXF01010927.1:145791-167202 GCA_013397295.1 Polioptila caerulea
TGATTGCACAGGAACACGCACCCAAAGACACGGGGTGACATTGATCGCACAGGAACACGCACCCAAAGACACCATGCCGCTTTTCAATCCCACTCCCGGGATGGGAGCGCTGCACCCAGCAGAGTGAAAGGCACAGGGCCCCTTGCCAGCAGGAGGAAGAGGCGAGCGATGGATTTCAGATCTCTGGAAGTGTTCAAGGCCGGGCTGGACGGGGCTTGGAGCAGCCTGGGATAGTGGAAGGTGTCCCTGCCCGTGGATCTGGGTGAGCTTTAAAGTCCCTTCCAGCCCAAACCATTCCCTGATTCTGTGAATTGCTCTTGGGGTGCCAGGGGTTCCCCCCAGGCTCCCCACCAGCCCATGCCAAGTTGAGAGGCTGCAGACCCTGAGGGTCCCAAATTGCTGGCTTGGGCACAAGGCCACCCCCACAGGTGGCTCCTGTCCCCTCGGGACGAAGGCAGAGGGAGGCGTGGATTGAGGAAGGAGCAGTTGTGGATCCAGCTGTGACAAAGCAAGACCTGTACGCCCTGTCCTGGCACCGGGGACATCTGAGCCCAGCCTCAGCCCTCGGGCACTGCAAAACAGAGCCCTGGGGCTTCATCCACTCATCTGCACCTCAGCTCACATCTTCTCATGGCTGCTTTTATCACTGTTTGTGACGTGAACAAACTGAATTCGTCCTTTTTTACTGTCCCCACCTTATCTTGAAGGAAAAGGCCAGAGCTGCCCTGCTCAGGTGCAGGTTCCAGGCAGCAGGATCACTCGGTTTAGCCCTGAGAGCAAAACATGACCATCAGTTAGGAGAGGTCAAGTTAAACCTCTGCCCTAGGAGCACTCCCCGAGCCTGAGAACTGCCCTTAGGAATTTCAAATTGGTGTGAGATCACCCCAAACCACAGAGATCTTCCCTGGGAGTGAGCAGCCGTCGTTCATGTCACAAACAAGAAAGGAAAGAAAGCAAGAAAACAGCCTTGATTTCCCTGCCTTTCAGGAATAATGTTACAGAGATTTTGGCATCCTGAACACGCCAAGCTCTGCATGACCCACGCTGCAGCTGAAGAGTCACTGTTATAACGCATGTTAAATATTTTCACTTCTACTCAGAATGCATAAACTGTCTTATGTTGCAAACCAGGGCAAGTCTGGGTAAAATATAAAACCATGAACAAGTTGCTAGAGCAGACAGATCTGCACTGGAGCAGAGTCAAAGCAAAGTAACTAAACCAAGTGTGAGTCGTACTGGATCTGCCCAAACTCAGCTGTTATTTCAGTCTTTGTTTTTACATCATTTAAAGAAACTACCAGTGAGCTGAGGGAAGAATCCTGCACACAAAGATGTATCAAAAATACAGGAACACAAACAAAAAAAATCATATCCTAGAAAAAAAAAGAGTGTAGGTACAAACCATCTCTTACAAACATTTGTTTCTTAAGAAAACTGAGGACATGATCCTGAAAATGCTTTCTCATATTCCTAATTTTTCACCAGTGTGAAGCCCAAAACATATTCATTTAGGAAGATTTAATGTCCTCATGTGGACAAAGCTAAGCAGTCTTAAACCACAGGTGCAGCAACTCAAAGTAAAAAGATTAGGAAATAATTGTTCTTCTAAACAAATAATTAAAGTATATTTTTGTATTTTGCAACAGAAACTGAAAATGCTTTAGCACTTGGCAAAATATTCATTTGTAGGTAGCAGACTTTATAAAATGTTGAACATCAATTATAGGAAAAAGAAATAATTATTCTTAGAAGCTAAATTAGGGATGACTCTTCTCTCTTGAGGACCAGATGTTTGCTTTCCACTATCAGGTTGTTACTGGCCCTCGGTGCAGAAATTTGGTGTTTGGGGAAAACAGATCCTAGCTGGGAGCTGACACCACTGTTCTTGGGATCTCAGGGCCCAGGGCTGTGACAGAAGGGATCTTTCAGCACCCAGAAAGCAGCACTTGGGGAGCTCTCACAGTGATGAGAGGATGAGAGACTCAGGCTTGGAGATCTGAGTCTGAGATTGCTGAGGGAGTGACCCCAGTCCCCTCACTGCTGCCCCTCTCCTCCTCCTCCTCCTCCCCACCCAGGATCCACACCAGACACACACTGAGCTGACCCAGTGCGTGCTGCCTGTGGCCACTCATCATTTTTAAGCTCCAAGCAAACAGAGAAAGTCTCAGGTACACCTGGCAGGAAATTTTGGCCAGGTTTTCTCCGTTTTTCTCCAAAAAACCTCCCCTCAAAGCAGCTAAAAATGTGGTGGCAAGGGAACTTGGGCTAGTGAGAATGGGAATTTTAACCAAGGTCCCTCTCACTGCAGGTAAATCCTGTCAGGATGGGAAACACCTTCCTCTGCTCTCCCTCCAGCAGGGAACTGGGGTTTGTTGCCCCAGGGCCACTGCTCCTGCATTGGTGAGGTTGTTTTCAGATGGGTCTCAGGTTGAAAGAGACCCAGGTTTAAAAAAAATAAACTCCAGGTTTTATTTGCCCTATTCATCGGGTATTTTGGACACCAAATCTGCCTGGATTTTGGTGTAAATATTGAAAGTTGTTCATTTTGTCCACAGGCAAATTTAAACCAAATTCTGCACTTTTTTTTCAGGCGCTGTGGATTGTTCCCCACTGTGCAGCCAGCTCAGCTGCACTCACACACCCCTTCCCCACTCTTTATTCATTCTCTCCCCTTCTCTCCAGTGCAATCCATCTTTCACTTGCCTCTTCCCCCTCTCTTTTCCCCCATTCCTTCCCCTACCCATTTTCCAGCGGCAGCAGCAGTGCCCTCACTCGCACTGACAGTTTCCATCTGGCTGCTCTCTCCCTGTACTGGCTGGGCTCTGGGAAACTCTCCCTGCCGTCCCCTTCCCCTCAGCATTTCCTCCAGATTCTGGAGTGGCTCGTGCTCCTCCAAAACCCAGGATGAGCCCAGAGCTCTGCGCCCACAGCCTGGTTCAGTCCCACTTCCACCAGCACATTTCCAGGCTGCTTCCCTTCACCCTCTGCCTCGTTTTATTGCTCAAATCAACCTCTGCAGCTCGTATCAAACATGCTCAGTTATTACTTAATAATTAGACTCATTTCAGTTTCATTTCCATTTGGTTTTTGAGGAAATTTTGGTGCATCAGGATGAGAGACAGAAATATTTAATGTGTGACCTTCTGCACGGCGGGGTCGTCTCAGGAGCAGCAGCTCCTGGTATCACCCAGAATTAACCCTTTGCCTCTGACTTAATATCTAATTTAAAAATGAGGCAAATCAGCCAAAAAACTGCACATCTGCCATCTGAAATACGCTGCTGTCCCTAAGTGGAATTAATCTGAGGTCCCTGTGAATGCCCATTAATGCACAGATATTTATGTGACAGGTAAAAACGCACACACACACAGACACACACACACACATACAGAATAATTTTCTGTGTCTCCCATGTCTGCTGCAGGATGGCAGCACAATTAAGTCACCGTGACGGAGACAATTATCCCTAGAGCCAGTAAAATGAGATGTCCACAGTGAGCAGCAGAGTTCTGAAACATGTGGGAATAGAGTACAGAAACTCTGTAGAGTCATGCAGCTAATGAGCAATAAATACACACTGGCACACCCTCATCAATTTTAAAGTCTCGGTATGAAAAGAATGTAATTAATTAAGATATGTTGATTTATAAGAGGTGACATAACAAGATGGATAGAGAAATCTTTTCCCTCCAATCTGTCATGGTTTCTTTCTAGAAGACGGCCCAGCACGTGATGGTCTCTCCTTGGGCAGTCACAGAAATCCTGAGTTTGGGTTTCACTCCCCCCACCACCCTAAAGGACTCAAACTTCCTTTTCAACACTCATTTGCATTTGGCACAACTGTGTTTAAAGTGAAACCATTTTAAAGACAGAAAAGGGAGAAGAAAAAAAAAAAAGAGCTGAAAAAAATTATATTTAGAAAAACCCTTTCCACTTTCCCCTGTCTTACGTTTCTGTACATGGAAACACAACCCCATTTCCCTTTCTCCCCTCCCAAGTCAGATGACTTTTTTGTAACTTGGCACACAGACAGTCTGGTATAAGACAGGGCTGGAGCATTTGTTGAGTCAAGATGTTTAATTTTTTTTCCCCCTCACATAATGATCCTTTTTTCCCTCCAGCCACTTGAGTTTTGTTTATGTTGCTTGAGCCCTAAACTAATACATGAATTCTCCTCCCTGCCAAGATGACAGCAACAGCACCAGGCAGGATGAGCCAGAGGAATACTCTCGTTTTTAAGGAGAGAAAGTATTTTTAAAGACTTTTTCTCCAGTTGGGACAAACTAAATACATTAAAGGAAACAACTGCTGTTGCTACCGGGCTCCGAGGAGGAACTCTATTTTCTTTGCAAGCCCTTGACTTTTGTGAGGGGGCACTTTGCTCCTGTGCCAACTCTGCCTTATATTTTATTATTCCTAGAACAAAAGGTTGCAGTAATTAGAATTGAGGAAGTTGTGCTCAAAGAGACGGAGCCATCAGATAAATTTGATACCATGGAGTGGTTATGAAATGTGGGATTTTTAAAAGCAAGAAGAACTGCTTCAATATATTGGGTTTATCCTGTCAGGAGAAGATGAATGAGAAGTCCAGCTACTTTCACTCAGGCCAGACATGTAAACCTTGTACTTAATGACTGATGAGCAAAATTTTTTCTCTTCCAAGTGCAGATGGGCAAATCCCTCACAATTAAAAAACACAAGAAAATCTAATTTTACCAGGAGAAAGCAGCGCTGTCCAAATGTTTCCCAAGCAAGAGCTTTAGGTGCTTGTTGAAGGCAAAAAAAAAAAAAAAAAAAAAAAAAAAAAAAAAAAAAAAGCCAAACAACATTTCTTCTAATGTGATCCATATTCTACCACATGCACATTTAATATAAAAGTTATGTTTGATATATGCCGCCGTAGCATTTTTCTATTTTAACTGAAAGCCTTTTGTTCTGTCAAGATTATGGGAGGATTTGCTTTCATTTTTCTTGATGTTTCACTCAATACATCACCAACATTAGCAGGGCTTAATAAGCACCCACCTTCTCCTTCCCCCCGCCCTGCGCTGGCCCTTTTGATGCCCATTCCCCAAAAACCCTCAGCTGCTCCCCACACTTTGGGATGTGGCCTCGCTGTACCCTCACTGGGGAGGGGATGAGGATGAGGAGGATGAGGAGGAGGAGGAGGAAGAGGAGGATGAGCCCACAAAGTCCCGTGTGGCAGCAGAAGCACACAGAGCAAAACGCTTTGCAGCTTTAAGCGCTGCCCGTGCTCTGGTGGCCGTGCCGGGCTCCCCTGGCTCCTTCTCCCCGCTGCAGATTCACATCTGTTTCTCTGCAGTTTGAAACTGTGTTCATTTTTCACTGCTGCCCTTTGTCCCACACTCGCTCGCTCCCGCCAAGGGCTTCATTTCACTTATTCAATAAGCGAGAGGCACTGCAGGCCGGGGAGAGCTTTAAGACAAAGCTCAAACTTCTATTAGGCCTCAACAAAAATGTTTTTGTTCCCTATCAAGGCCCTTTTCGCCCATTGCTCGTCGTTGGCTTGTTTTATTTTTCAGGAACGTTTGCGGCCTGCCATGGCCCGAGCAGCGCAGGGTTTCACAGCTTCAGGACAAATAAAAAAACAGATGCAACAAAAATCTGTGTTATCATTAGCAGGAATACTTTGTAGGAGGAAATCCCATTTGTCCCTTTTTCCTCTGCAGGCTGTGGCTGGGAAGACCCACAAACCCCACTGCAAGCCCACGGTGCAGTTGCACTGCCGAGGGCCGGGTGTCTCCCACGGGTGTGAGCTGCAAACACACCTTGTGTTGTCTCCCTGGCTTTATACACTTCCTGCTGGGAATGAGGAGACAATTCCCAACTGCTGGGCCATCCCAGCCTGCTCCTGGTTGTTCCCTCCAGCCCATCCTGCCCTCTCAGCACTCATCACTGTCACACACCAAACTGAAAGGAAGAGACCAAGAGGCTTTTTCCCAACAAGAGATTTTTGATAAGTTAACAAGTTTATTATTTCGTGTTGCTGATCTAAATAGCAAAGAGCTGTTCTTTGGAGAGGGGGAACAGCAAGGATGACACTTCCAACACCCACAGCTTAATGTCCACACATGAAATGATCAAACTCTTGTGGCTGAGCTCGTTTTGCCACAAGCCCATGAGTCAAACGCAGAGTTTTCATACCAAATTTCCATCCCACTATGGTGCCAGGGTTATAAACCCTCTTGTGAAACCATGAGGTTCAGGAAGTATTTCCAAGCATTTTCTCCTCGGCCTCAGGTTCCTGACAGTCCCATTTTTTCCCTTGCTGTATTTCTTTAAAAGCACTCAGCCTCCACCAGGCTGAAGCTCATCTCTTGCTACAGCCCAGAGTTACCTGCATGTGTCTCCTTAGGAATCACATCCTATTTTACAGCTGGAGGTTTTAAAAGGCACAGAATATGAAAATCAACAACAAATGGATTTTTATAATTACAATATTTAAAGAGAAAGTAATGAATTACACCAAGTTGTCCGTGTTTGTTGATTCAGTGCCTCTCCCCAGCTTTCACCTAAATATTCTTTGGGTGAAAATCTTGTGTGAAAGCAGCAGTGCTGCTCTCTGAGCCTGGAGTGGGCTCTGCTGGTGCTTTCTCTGCTGGGGAAACACCCCCAGAAACACGGTGTGAGGGGTGTCCCACACCCCTGCCCATTCCTGTTTAACCCTTGGGGCTCCCCAGCACCGCCTTGCACCCCAAATGCTCCTGCCCCACTGTCCCATGGGTGCTGTGGGTGATGGGGAGCAGCCCCAGCAGCAGCCACAGTGCCAGTGCTGCAAACACGAGTGAGGAGGGAGCCCTGCTCCCACCTGCCCTGCTGCCCTCAGCAATTTCTGAATTTCTCCTCTTCCTGCTCGGTGTTACTGCAGCTGCTCTGGTCACACTGCTCAGTCTGGGCTGTGCCTCCTGCTTCAGAGGGAGTTATCTCAATACCCAACCTGTTCTGCAGCCTCCTGACTGTCTCAGCTCTTGTTCACCACCAAAGTTCGGAGTGTCGATGGGCTTCACAGAGATATTTACACTCGTTCCAGGCTCTGGGAATTCCCTAAGTCAAAGTGAGCAACTGCTGAGAGTAAAGAGGCTTCAGGAGAATGGAATTGGTGGCAACTTGCATCCCAGGGGAGGGGTGTTGATGATGGAAAGAGGAAACTTAATATTTGTGAAATTAAATAATGCTGAATAAACAAAAGGTCCAAACCAGACTGCATCCATCTTTTTAATTATTTTAGGTTTGGTGTGTTGGCTTTTTTTTAACTAGAACCTGACTCTTAAAAGTATTTCTATTTTCCCCAGGCTCCTCTGGGACACAGAAGCCTGATATTAAAAGCCTGAACACTGCTCTTAGAGGCCCGGGAGGGGTTTGGTTGCACAAAGCACCTTTAGAGAGATGAATTAATGCCTTGGTCTTCAGACAGTACCTCCACAAACCTGCCAAGTTTCCATCCCAGGGGGATTTAGCATCTGTTGGAGAGGAGACCACAGGGCTACCATGGGTCAGTACTGGGAAGGGACCACCCGGGTTCATGGGTAAACTGGGAAAGAAAGGAAAGGCTTGAACAGAATTTGGGAGGAAAAAGCTGCAGCCTCGCTCAGGTATCTCCACTTGGTCACCAAAAAATGGAAGATTTCCCAAAACATCATCCAAGGCCTTAAGGAGTCTTGTATCAGCTTCCTTAATAGAGCATCAAATATTTGGTTCTATATTGGAAAACAGGGAGAAACGAGAGGGGGGCAGGGGCAAAAAGGGGGAAATGGAGCAGCTGATTTTTGATTACAGAACATTTTTATCATCTGGCAGCTTTTCTCAACAGATCTTCACAGCCTTTCACTTGTTGAGTCTGGTCAAATAGCTGCACTTCACTTTATGCTGCATTAAAAATAGTTGGAAGGGGGGAAGGAAGGAAGGAAGGAAGGAAGGAAGGAAGGAAGGAAGGAAGGAAGAAAACTAACCATAAAACACGCCTTTGAGAAGTTGTGGCTTTCAGTTCTCTTTCTACCCTGTCCAAGCTCTTCATATTTACACTTAAAATTGTCAGATTCTTCCCACTTCTTCCCATCCCTGGCTGCTCAGCATCCCAGCAAACCAGCACATGAATATTTACAAATTTGATTGAAATATCATTCCGAGCTGGAATATGTGAAAGATAATTAAGAAGGCTTGCAAAGGGACAAGCCCGTGCCCAGCTCTCCCGTCTGGCAGCACAATGGGCCACCACAGTGGGAGCTGGCCCGGTGGCACTTCATTCATTCATCGCCGGGGTCTGTCCCCAGGCCCGGGGAAGGGACAAGCGCCACTGACAGAGCCCGGCTGGGGCTGCTCGGGAAGAGGCAGCAGCCAGAGCAGGGCTCGTCCCGCTGGCACAGCCCGGGATCCGTGCGGGAATCCGCCGGGAAGCTCGCAGGGGCGGGGGAAGCGGGGATGTTGTCCCGCGGCAGGAGGAGCATCCAGGAGCATCCCCGCGCTGGCCGGCTCGGATAACCCCGGCTGGGACAGCATCCTGCGCTCTGCTCCCTCCCGAGGAATCCCCGCCAAAAAAAGCCGAGTTTTCCCATCCTGTGTCCTCCATTCGTGTTCTCTCTCAAGTTAGGGCCGCAAGAAGGGCAGATGAGCGCGGCGCGTTCGAGGCATTTTTTGCCCGTCCAGCGCCACGCACGAACTCCCCTTTGCTGCGAGAACTCGCTGCCAATGCCTGACACCCCCGGGAGCTCCCGATGGGCATCCCGCCTCTTTCCAGAGCTCCTGTTTGAGACAAAACCCTCCTGAAAATGCCAAATTTCCTGCCACGCACACACAAACACCCACCCACGCACACACACACAGGCGTGCACATCCCCGGCGCTGCGCAGGTGAGGAATCTTTGATCACAGCCGAAGTCCAAGGTTTCCTAAAGAAAACTAAATTAGCAGATGCCTCTGAGCTACCTGAGCCGAGAGTCAGCTCGAATTTGTTTTATACATCAACCAGCTTCAATGAATGCCTCCGTGAAGCAATCCATTTGTTGCTGAGGGCAGGGGGAAAGGGATGGGAGCATTTCTTGGGATCCTCTGAGCTTTGCCCCACTCCCCGCCCGTGTGAGGAGCAATTTCTCTGGCCCAAGCAACCCCGTTACAAGGGAAGAGAAGCCAAAATAAATGTGAAACTCTCCTTTTCCCTCCAGTTTCCTCCAGCACACGTTATGCATAAACGAGCATAAAAGAGCAGGAGCGGGGGGGGTGGTGGGGAAGAGAAAATCGAATAAGAGAGAGGTTTCTGTTTGTTGTTTGGGTTAAATTGCTGGTGTTCAAGAAAATCCAGGAAAACAGAGGCAACAATTGAAATATTTCTGAAAAGGCTTCACTTTTTCATTCTCAGCAAATCATCTCCGTGATTTTAGTCCAGTCTGACAACCAGAAGCAGTGAGATCATGGCAGAAACCAAGCCAGCCAGACAATACTGAGACTAAACTTCTCTCTGCCTGCTCCCCCTCCCACAATTCACCTCCAAAACCTGATTTTAAGCCAGGTCAGCCCCCTCAGAGCGGCGATCCTCAGCTGGCAACTTTCTCCTCCAGCCTCCTTGCATTCAGGAATAAAGGCAAGGCAGATGAGCGTTCCCTCTTCTCCAACGCTCTTGGAAAAGGGAGAGATGTCAGTCAAAAAGGTATTTAAACAGCCAATTCCAGCTCCATGATGACTCCCATGCCTGAGCAATTCCCTTTCAGCTTCCTCATTGCCCTCGGAATGTGTTACTGGTAGGACGGGATGGGGGCACCAGCAAGGTGGGCAGGCAGGGATTGGGAGCACTGGTTTGGGCAGGCTCTTCCCTTATGGAATGGCACAGGTAGGAATGGAATCCCAGCCTTCCCAAATCTCCATTTTTCCTCCTGCATTGCACAAGGCAGCTCAGGAGTCGCCCTCTCGGTGAGAGTCAGCCTTTCCAAAATGAATTTATTTTCAAATTATTTCATTTTACAAATTGTCCACATCGGTTGTTACAACTCATGTACATTTTAGCACCTCAGTGCCAACTGAGAGTACTTGATTTTAATTAAATCCTACACCATGAAAAATATTTATGTTGTTCATAGCTAAATTTCTCCATGACTTATTTCTATATATTTTGCTTGGAATTAAATTTGCTTTTTTTATTATATGGCCTTCACATAAACTCCACCTTTCCATAGCATAGTTATATATTTATATAATTTCTAAAATAGCAGCTTGTTAGGCTCTAATAAAAAATACTCTCTGGGCCTCCCAAAAAGTTCCTTCAGATTAGATAATGCCTATTTATCTAAAATATCAAATGGATAGAGAGAAACATCAACAGAGAAAGCGATAGGCACACCAGAGGCTTCCTTTCCTTCTCCTTCTGAAGAGACTTTAAAGCTGAATAAACACCTTGGAAAAGCACAAGCAATAGAGGGATCTCCTGGGTTCTGAACCTGACCTCTCCAAGTTAAAAATACACATTTTCCAGGCTGATCCTACAAACCCTCCCTCACAGGAGCCTCCCCGCTGATTCCACGTGCTGATTCCACGTCAGCCCTTCCATGGGATCCACAGGATGGGATCTCTCAGGCCACACTGGAGTTTGTTCCTTTTTCTGTTTTCTGAAGCAGGCAAAAGCATTCCCTCCATGCCTCCTCAGCATTAATTCCCTGCTCCTGGTGATTAGCATATAAATCTAAAAGCATGTGTTGGGATTTTTTTTTTTTCCCCATATTCAGTACGACATTAATCTTATTAGCTCAGGTAAACAACTAACAGCTATTAAAGAGAGTGCAATTTATCAGGAAGCAGTTAACCCTTCGGAGCACTTGGCAGGAGTGTGGATTTCACAGAATCACGGAATCGCAGAGGTTGGAGAAGCCCTCCAAGATCATCGAGTCCAACCTGTGACCCATCCCCACCTTGTCACCCAGTTTCTCCAGGGATGGGGACTCCACCTCCTCCCTGGGCAGCCCATCCCCAATTCCTGACCACCCTTTCCTGTCTGAACACCCAAATGCCCCTCAGGAAACTTTGGTGACACCTCCCTGCCGCCGGGGCAATGAGTAAAAGTTGCACATTCAGGGTTCCTGTCCCTCTGCAGCCCCAGCCAAGCCCCCTCCGCGCCCCGGGGCGGCTCAGGCTCCTTATCAGGCGCAGGGCAGGGGCTGTGCAGTCCCTGTGAAGGAAGGACAGGAAGGGTGCAGCCAGGCTGGGAAGAGCAGGACTCTGAACTCGCTAATCGTGGGGAGGAGACTCCAGAACCCCCCCGGGAACGAAGCGGATGAACCAAACTGGCCCCTGGAGTCGCTGGGGGTGGCTTTGAGGGCTGTGCACCAACACCTATCCAGGCACCCTTCTCCTGGGAGAGCAATCTGGGATTTTCCCTGGGCTCTGGGGAAATGGAGACCCGCACACCCCGCTCGGAGACTGGCGGTGACTTGCACATCCCTCACTCCCCTCCTGCCCGCAGTGACACAAAGGAGCAGTGCTGTCACCTCTCCTCCTTCACTGCCATGAAAGAAAGCCCCTGACTGCTCCTCACCTCATGCTCTGGGACTTCCCTCTTCATCTGGGAGGATCATTTCCATTTAGAGAGCCCCTGGACCGTGTCTTCCCTGTCCCCTGCCCTCACCACTCACACTTCACAGAAATTTAAGGTCCTCGGTGCAGCCAGCTGCTGAAAAGAACAAGCTGGGGAATCCAAATCCTTGTCCCTACATCTCTGGTGGCTCCTGATAATGGAAATGTGGCCTTGGGTGAAATGGGAGCTGGTCTGGGTAGAAGGAATCCCACCAGACAAGAAGACAGTTCTTGTGGAACAGTCTGAGCATTCCTTGGACATCCCACTTGCCTGAGCTTGGCATTGCCCCCACAGCCTGGAATCCAGCATCCAGACAGGATCTGCCTATCCCACACCACTGCCAGCTCTTTTTTACCCATATGTATGAAAACACCTATTTTTGCTGAAGTGCCGCATTTCTGCACCAGCTGCTAAATGGCACAGAAAACTCCCATCCCATCAGATTTTCTGAGCCCCAGAAAGTGAGAATTCACGTAGTCTGAACCCAGCTGATTTCAGCTGAAAGTCTGGGGAACAGAAGTGAACTAAGACAGGACAAAATGGTATTATTTTTATGTACACAGCCTCCCTCAAAGTCCCAGAAAGAACCTCTCTTTTCTGTCTCCGTAGGTCCTCAATTCCCTCAAGGAAGACCTTAAGGAGTCACATACCAGCTTCCTTAATAGAGAATAAAATATTCTGATCTATATTGGAAAATAAGGAAAAAAGAGAAGGGAACAGGGACAAAAAAGGGGAAATTGAGGAGCTGGAAAAAAATTGAGAAAGGGGAAAAAAAAAAAAAATCTGTGAAAGAAAAAGAAAAGAAAAGGTTTGGAGGAGAGGAGCAACGAAAGCCCAGAACTTGGCAGTGCCCAAACTCCACAAAGACCCAGCCTCTGCCCCATGGCCATTTCCAGCAGTGAGGGAAGGGGGAGAAATGGAAATCCCAGTGGCCAGAAGTGCCCTTGCAGGCTCAGCCTGGGCTCTGGAGCAGCGCTATCAGCACATCTCCCTGCCTGGCCCTGCCATTCACAGGGGCTGCAGCTCTCGGGCCTGATGGAGTATCGATCTCCCGGAGTGCAAAGTCCAGCATGCCATTAGTCCAATCTGTTTTCAAGCTGACACAATCCCGTCATTTGTCATCTTCTCCTGTCCTGCTGTGTTTGTTTAGGAGCAGGATATTTGCTTTATCTGTCACTTCCCAATCCTCACTGTATTCTTTGCCTGACACGGAGTTTATTGGGTCCACAGTTTTCTCAGAGTCATTAACAGGGGACATTTGGACACACCAATGAAATCATTGGAAAATGAAGATGCTGACAGTCTGGAAAACATTTTTGAATTGAAATATGTCTGGAGTTTATGTTTGAAACTAGATTTCAGGGGGAAAATTCCTAAAAACATTTCACTTTCTAGAGCAAACATGTGAAAACGGCCAGCAGAAGCCTGGCAGGTGACTTCAACAATGGGAACAGCTCAGAAACTGCACCCAAAATTTCTTAAAAGCGAGAATAGAAATTCCCCAAATCATCAGGCATTAAAGCAGAGCTTGCAGGAAATGCTCAGAGACACAAACCCCTCATTATGAGTTTGTTGCATAGCAAACTTCCAGTTTTCTTTCTTACCTTTCCTATTTAAGAGCTGTTTGTATCTCAGAGCAAAAATCTCTCAAACAAATCTGCTAAAAGTTCTGTTTCATCATTTTCATCTATTTTACTCATTAGTAAAAATAGGAGTTAGCACAGGAATTTTTATCATAATCATGGGTATTTTTACACTTACAGACATAAAAAGCACCATAGCCATTTTATAATTATTTTTTAATGCAGATAACACTTCATTGCAGCAGCAGAGTCTCTCATGGCTCAAGTGCCCCCGACACAATGATGGGAGCAGTGCCTGACCAATTCCCCAAGGCAAATATTCCTGCTATTAAAGCAGTAAACCCCAAACTTTGGCTCAGTTTGGTGAATTCATATTTAGAAACCTGCATCACCTCTCAGAGAATCCACAAAAAGAAAGTGCAGAACTTAATTTCCCCCCTACAAAACCCATGTTTTCATGGAGGAGAACATGCACTATTTAAATTTGCAGATTCCATTGGGACTTCCCGAGTTTTGTTGTTTCAGGGGGTCTTAAAAATCAGTGCAAGCAGGCCAGGTCCCCCCAGGAGTGTTTAATTACAAAGTGAGAGGCAGCCCTGGGAGCTGGGGCTGCCAGCAAGGCACCTTTGAGCCAGTATTCCCAGGAAAACCAGGCCAGCTCTTGTAAAAGGCTCCCAATATTGATTATCTTTTTCCTTTCCCAAATTTCAGGGTACCTCTGTGGGGGGGGATTGGGTCCTCTGCATCCCACACTGCAGCTGGGGAGGTTTGGGGTTGTATTTAGTGGGCTGAGATCCACGCTGAGCTCTGCACACTCAGAATATTTATCTGCATTGAAGGCCAACTTCAGCTGAGTCTGGAAGTGTCTCATTTTCATCAGGACTGTCCCCAAATCTCCCTCCACGCCGCAGCACTTTTCAGCTGCAGGTTCTGCTTTTGTCCTTCAGCACTGTCTAATAATTTACTCAGTATCAGAAAGGCAAATGCTGTAACTGCTCACACTTCTTGCATTTTCCAGTTTGTTTTTTAGAGCAGCAAAAGCTCAGGGATACAAAGGGGTTAAAGTCACACTGGTTTCCCTTTCTATCTCCCAAATTCTCCAAACTGGATTTCCCCCACTCTGTGTAACCACACAGCATCCCTGGCTCTGCACATGCCCTCTCTGTGTGCCCTCAGCTGGGCCTTTCCATCATTTTTTTCTAAAGCAAATTACCCAGTTTTCATATTGAAATACGTTCTGTGTGGTGGGCAAAGTAGTAAAAGGACATGGAGGAAGTAAATGAGAAGCCTGGGTAATTTAGGAGGTGGCGTTTCCAGGGTTCTGGAAACCTCTCTGAGCCCAGCATCCCTCGGAGATTGGGATTAGGCAGGTTACAGATCACAGGATGCACTCTTCCATAAAATTTTAACCATTCTCATTAGCCAGCAGAAGCCCCCACACATCTGTCCAGCTGTTGGGGTTGTCTGTGCTCCCTCTGAGCTGGAAAAGCAGCACAGGCAGCACTTCCAGGGGAGGGGGAGAGGCTCCCTCCCCTCCAGGACAGGGAATTCACACCAGGCTCTGGGTCCCTGTCACTCAGCCCCACAGATGTTCACAGAATTTACTGCTCCTTGCTTGCAGGTTGCTGCAGTAATTGGTTGAAAAGGGGAAAAAGCCCCAGCAAACTACTGCTAATAATATAGTAAAAACAATTTCTGGGCAGCACTATAAAAATGGGAGGCAGTTTATGTCTGCTGGGCGAGCAGTTTGTGAGTTTATGGACAAACAGGCCTCTGCCTTCTCTCCCTTACACATATCAGGGATAAGGTTACATTTTATTTGTAGGGAATTTTACGGCAGCAAAGGCCATTCATTAAAGAAAGCCAAAGAGCAGAGAAAAAACAGATGATGGTTACCCAGAAATCCTCATCAGCTCCCCCCAGTTGTTTATCCTGTAACTTTTTAAAGGAATTTTTAGACAAAGATGCTTTCTTTCCCCTCTGGAAAAGAGAAAGGAGTGGGGGGAAGACATACAGTTTCACTCAGGCGCCTTTCAGAGCTCTCTGGGCAGCACCCTGAAAACAACTTTCCCTTTAATGAAGACCTTTCTGGAGCTCTCTTCAATATTCACAAAAAAAAATAAAAAAAAAATTAAAACTTCACAAGTTCATAAGGACGGATCCCTGGGTAGGACTTTTATTAAGTCTTTTCTATTTACTTCCTACCTAGATAAGATCTTAATCACAGCCCCCAAATTATCCGCAATGACATTTATCAACTCCAGTCATCTTTTCTTTAGCATGCTCCGCCTGACCAGTCGGCTTTTCTTCCACCCCTTCCTTTCAATGGAAGTTAATTTCGAGTACATGATTTATCTTGCTGGGCTAACAGCACTGAGGCAGCCCACCTTTTCAAAGGGCTGGCCAGGGAGTGAATTATAGCCGAGTTGTCCGGTGATTGCGTTCCGTGGGGAAGGAGAATAGGCAGCCAGTGTGTTGCCCCGATGTGGCGCTGGGACCTTTTCAGCGAGGGAAGAAAAAAAGATTGGGCCTCTGACCGTGGGGCTGACAGGCAGGCGTTATATCAGCAGACAAAGGCTCGAATACCTGAAAGGATCAGAACTCCATGTACTCCGAGATGTGATGTTGTTTACAACACCATACGCTGACCCTACCCCGAATTTACATGATATCGGTGCAGCGGTCCTTTAACCTCTCCTCATTCTTCTTCCTGCATCCTCGCACGGCCATTAGCATAGGGAGAATTAGCCAGGGCCACATTAAATCCAGCAGCACTTTGAAATCCTTCGCACGCATTCTGCGGCGAGCGCCGCTGCGATGTGTAATTTCCCTGCACGCCCTGGGTATATCCAGGGGCTCTGTTTGGTTTGGCAGTGGGTTTCATTCAGTATCTATTAACATTCAACTTCTATTTGTAAAGGGCATGTACAACCCACTCAAGTACATATTTGGCACAAGCCACAGTCATTTAGTGTTGGTCCAGGAGTACAGCTGGTGCCATCTGGGGCAGGATAATGGGAATCTTTCACAGAGCTGTGTTTTCATACTCCTTGTTCCCTCTCTGCCTCACACAAACGGGGGCGGTTATGAATATGCTGCGTTTCAGAGTTAGGGGCTTGTCCAGAGCCACAAACTCCAACTGCATGGGGAGGGGATCTCTCCTGCAGCCTGGGAGGTGCCATTTCAAACAGGGCACCCCAAATCTGCAGAGCCCTGGCTACCGATGGCTAAACAGCACAAAAACCCCGCAGATTTGCAAGCACGAGGAAGATTTCCAGCACTTTCTGGTTTGATTCCAGAAAACAAGGCATTTCCTTGCTGATAATTCCATTTTCCCCACTAACAGGGCTGGGGAATTGAGAAGTTGGGGCTTGCCTGAAGAAGAGGGAGAGGATTTCTCCAACATAACAGAAGATTCTGCAGGGTTTTAGTGCCAAAGTCTCAGCTGGTTCTTAACACACATCACTGCCTGAGTCGGCGGTGAAAGGAAATTTTGTACACACAGAAATCACTTGACACTGTTGAAAAACCAGAGGCCAGAGGACTGGCAGGGCTCTGCATCCACTGGGCTGTTTATTTTCCTGCTCAGGGAGTTATTCCAGACAGGACCCTGCGCGACTTCAATGCTCATTTGGAAGAAATAAAAGCCCTCCACATTCCAGTTGGTTCATCCACTGCCACCCTCCCTGGAACAGCAGCCTGCAGAGCAGGGACAGCCTGTCCCAAACCTGCCTGGGACCCTCAGCTTGGTGTCCCAACCCTTGGGAGCAGGTTCTGTTCCTGAACTGAACCAAAACGTGACGGGGATGAACCTCCACAGCAACTCTGAAAGGCAGAGGAGCAACTGCAGCCACAAGAAATCAAAAAAATCCTCTGAGGAAACTATTCTTAGCATTAAATTACATTTGATATAAATATACAGGCATGGAATACTAAGAAATAATTACATTTCTGGACAGTACCAGAGCAGGGATCCATTTTCAAAAGTGATTTTAATGCCATATCCCCAATGTTTTTTTTTTTTAATGCCATATCCCTGTAACCCCTGCACCCCAAAAAGCCAAGGGAGCAGGAGCCATCCTCCACCATGACCACCTGGTCAACCCAAACACCTGCTTTGCTCCTCTCTTTTGACCAGGTAGAATTTGTTTTCTCAATGGATTCTCCATGGAAAGACGCCCATGTCAGTTTGGGGTTTTGGGGGTTTCAGGGGCTGGTGGTAGCACTTTGAAGAGACCAGTGACACTTTGGAAGGTCCACGGCAGATTTGCCACGAAGGCAACGCTCAGGATTTGCCACACAAACCTGCCCAGCCTGCCAAACCCAGCACTGCCCTACCCGTCACCAATGCCAAACACAGGCAGCGCCTCCCAAACATTTCCATTTCCCAGCAGGATTTTTAAAATGCTTCTGCCCACTGCCCACGTTGCTGCAGCCTTTGTTGTGATCCCGTGGAAAGCAGGGCATTCAGCAGCTGCATTCCTCCCACTGCCACCACCACACCCCGTGGGGACCTTTGCTTCTTTCTCATTCTCTTCAAATGGCTGAAATCACATTCAGTGGATAAAAACATTCTGGTTGGTTTTTTTTTTTTTGCCTGGATCATGATTTCCCCCCTGTCTGTCCCACACTGGGAGGCTGGAGCTGTTAGAACTGATACAGAGCATAACAATATTTAATAATAGTTATGTAATTAATATATTCAATAATTATATAATAATTATATTAATATAGTCTAAAAGCCATAGTAATTTTCCATCTGAGCTGGCCTGGGAGCAGTGGGGCTTTTTTTGGTTTTTTTTCACTCTCAACTTGCAGCAGGAGCAGCTTCCCAAGGAGAGCTGAACTGTGAGCTCCATTATTCTGCATGGTGCCATATCTGTCCTGTGACTGGTGACCACATAGAAGCTGGACAGGGGTTCTTGGGGATGGTTTTAAGCCCAAATAGAAAATTAAGTTCAGTTACAGCAGGCACGAAATTCCCAAATTTTGCTCCACCTTCCAGGAGAACTGTTAACATGGAAAAACAAGGGCTAAACAGGCAGAATGCAAAATATTTGGGAAAATATTTAGTACTAAAGATAGAGTGATAATATAATTAAGTGTTCCACTAGAGAAAAATGAGTTGATAACCAAAATAAACATTCATCCCTTGGTTAGCCTTTGTTGGGTGTGGATATTTGGGTTCACCAGTAGCCATTGATAAGGGAATGATGAAATCACTGAGCTCCTAGTGGGTTATTAAAAGATGTCCAACTTCTTGAAACTTTTCAAACCCCAAATAACAACTGAAGAAGTCACCACATGTAGACAAAAAACTATTTCCAGGTTTTGCTGATGCAAAGTTTGCCAACATTTTATGAAGAGGAAGAGAGTTGGCAATGAAACTGCATTTCTATTCTACAGGTGAGCATGATCCCAGAATACCAAAATCTCTGAGTTTGGAAAAGGCCTCCAAGACCATTGAGCCCAACCTGTGAGCCATCCCCACCTTGTCCCCAGCCCAGAGCACTCAGTGCCACATCCAGGCTTTCCTTGGACACCTCCAGGGATGGGCACCCCAAACCTCCCTGGGCAGCCCCTGCCAAGGCCTGGGCACCCTTTCCATGGGCAAATCCCTCCTGAATGAAAGATGAGGAAAATCACTGCTGCTAATAAGATAATCAGTTATTTTAGAAAGTTAAAACTGTGTACACCAACACTTGAGCTTAAAATTTTCTCTCGTTTAAATGAAGAGCAACACAACAAACTCATGACACAAATCATAAACAGAGCTCTTATTTGTACTGAAAACTCTGTGACCTGTGGTCCTCTCAAAGCATCCAAGAAGGAAACTGTGTTCTGTTGGAGCCAGAGTGCTCTGCTCCCTCTCATTATTCAAACCCTTGGATTTCAACAATGTAAGAATAAGCTGCAGAGGTGAAGAGGGGAAAAATAATTAGGAGTGCAACAAAATGCATGAGCACATTAAGGTGTTAAAAGGGTTGGAGGTGTGAAACCCAAAAATAAACATTCTGCTTAATATCTCAAGGTAATGTTTTGATGTGTGCTAAGCAAATCAATATTTGAAATCATGGTAGGAGCTTGCATTTCCAGCTGGTGCAAAGGCATAAAAACAGAACAGATTGTATTTAGGGCAAACCCTACCACTGCAGGCTCTGCAACAGCACAAGTTTGCATTTAGTGGCACATAAATGGTGTTATTCTTTGTTGACATTGGGATTAACTTTGTGGATTGACGCTAAAGAACTGTAAAAAGAGTTTTAAAACCTCCTCACTTTTGTGATCTCTCCTTAACCACAGCAGCTACTGTAAGCTACCCTGGCTGCCCATAAAGACAACTGGATTTTGAGAGCTTTTTAAGCAGGATACTCCCAGGCATGCTCCAGTTTGGAAAATGCCATTACAAGGGCTGCTGGAATGGACCTGCTGGGACTTTCCCTCTTCTCAACTATTAGAATTAGAAAACTTCTCAAAAAAACCCTAAAAACCCACCCGATGCCTTTCCAAGAGCAATGAACCTGCTGTTCTCCTTGTTCTCCCTGGACTGGAAGTCACCACGAGGACCAGCAGCAAATGAAACATTTTGTGAGGGAAAAAAAATGAAAGTAAACCAAGCAAACAGCTGATGGAATCCCCCAGTGAGTTCGAGTTGAGTTTCTCTCTCACCAGAGTTACAATCCTGAGGCTCACAGGACATTCCTGAAGGACAGAGCATCCCAGCAGCCAACCCTGCCTAAATCTGGTGCCATCCACCCTTCCATCCTCAAAGAAACACCACAGCTCCAGGTTGGAATGGCTGGATGGTGTACAGCTGTCAGGAGTGAAAACTGGCATCCAGAGAAAGGCTCTGAACGTGTTGTCCCCGAAAAAACAACCAAGAGACTTTGTAAAACCATGGGACAGGTGGAGGGCAGTGCCCAGTGGGAAAAGCATCCTTGATTTTGGTGCGTTTCAGGAATGCAGGAAGCTCAGTTTCCTTTAGAACGTGTCCTTTGTGCCCAGGCATAATTTATTCACTCATCCAACTTCCAAAGAGCTAAACAGAGCTGAACTGAGCCAGGCCTGCTTTCATCTGAAACAGCAAAACTTCCATGGTTAACTCAGTTTCAGTGGATCCTCAGTAAATATAAAACAACTTTGATCAGAAGACCAGGATAGGGCAAATTCCCCATCCCTATGAGGGTGGGGAGGCCCTGGCGCAATGTGCCCAGAGAAGCTGTGGCTGGAAGGGTCCAAGGCCAGGTTGGACGGGGCTTGGAGCAATCTGGGATAGTGGAAGTTGTCCCTGCCCATGGCAGAGGTGGAATGAGATGATCTTTAAAGTCCCTTCCCACCCAAACCATTCCAGAATTCTGTGATTCCAAGGAGAGGAGAGGGGGACAGAGCTCAGCCAAGCCACCAAGGTCCTGCCACGCTCAGGGTGGGAAGACCCAGCCCGCTCTGGAGCACAATCACTGCTCAAGCGAACCTGGGACAGCCCCCAGTGACACTTGGAGCTCACCATCAGGACCAGCAGATGCCAACCTAAGGCCCAGGCATTCCAGGGAGCCAAATTCCAAGGCAGTTGAGCCCCTGTGCCAAGGGTTTGTGGCTCTGCCAATGGGCCGATCCCCACACAGGGCCAGCCCTGCCGCCGTGGAGGAGGTCCATCTTCATGGCCAATCTGACAAACGCCTTATGATTACTATTATTTTTTTTTAAGTGGGCCTGTTCTCTCTGGGTCACTTTGCTCCAGCCTGCCCAACCCTGGTAATAATGAGCTGAGGCTGGTTAAGCAGCTAATTAGCATGCCGTTTGTTAGACGAGTTAAGAACGTAATTATTGTGAGTAGGCAGAGCCTGCCGATGGAATGCATTTTGAAGGTTACCATAGGAATCCTTCCTCGCTCTATTCATTCCCAGTGTAATACTAATCACTATCATAAGGAAAGGATTGCTTGGATATAGACTGTAGGTTAACATCTGATTAGATTGCCAGGGAACAAAGCCATCCAGGCACTTTGTTTGTTAACCCTTTTGGGGCCTGCCCAAGTGTCCTGACCTGTGGGAAGAGCTCCCTGCTGCTGGGTCCCCTCCCCTGCCCTGTTTGGAGTCCCAGCTGCAGGGCTCAGGGCTGGGATGGAGGAGGGCAGGCAGAGTGCAGCCTCCAAACGGGCTGGAATTGGGGAGGGGTTCACCCCAAGTGGCACAGGAAGACATCCTTCCCTGATTTTGTCACTTGTAGGTCCCCAACTGGCACAAAGAGCCATCCT